>VYZP01049923.1:0-75960 GCA_013400635.1 Hypocryptadius cinnamomeus
AAGTTCTCCCCTGAGCCTCCTTTTCTCCAGGATGAGCAACCCCAGATCCCTCAGCCGCCCTTCACAGGATGTGTGCTCCAGACTCTTCACCAACTTTGCTGCCCTTTTGGGGTACGCTCCAGTGCCTCAACCTCCTTCTTGCAGTGAGGAATCCAAACAGAAGATATTATAGATATTACCTCTAGCACCAAACCTGTTTCTACCTCTCCAGGACCCATGGCTGATTTCCTAATAGCTAAATGGAAAAAAGCACCAAATATGAACAAAGGGATTCCTTGAAGCAAATTAGGTATGGCTTTCATGTCAAATTCAGTGGCTGAAACTGTTTAAAAAGCTGAAATGAAGAAGTTATCATTTCTGTAGCCCTTGATATATTTTTATTTCATATTAGGCATAACTTTAGTTTAAGTTTCTTGTTCCATCTACAACTTAAGCATCCAGAGTCTCCAAACCAAGGGCATTCTGAATTATTTTTATGATTCTGAGTCTGTTTCTTTTTCTTGTTTTCCAAGTGGCTGTATTTTGACCTACTCAAGAGAAGAGTCCTGTTCCTAAGTTAGTGGCTTTGACCTTTATGCATTCTTTTATGAAAAACTTTCTGCAATAAGCTTTTATTTGCCATCAACTGAAGAAGTGAGACCTTTGAAATCAATTTCAGACAGCAGGCCTGCTGGTTAGAGCTAAGTATCTCGTTCTGACAGACTGCACAATGCTTCAAACCAATTTCTTGTCCATTTCTGAAAGAGTCCCTTCAAATGAAAAAAAACAGTAATAGTAAGTACCTTTCTAAGCTATAGATTTTCTTAGTGAACATAATATCATTACATTGAGCTCCTACTGATTGGGAGGAATCAAATATGGCAGGACTAAACCAGTAATTCTTATAAGGCAAAACTGTTTTATTAACTCTGCTCTTGAACAATATAATTCAAACCTATCAGGTGGAAAAATATTTATCTCTATAGATTCCTCTATCTATAGAAGTACTTATACAACTATTAGACAGCTTCTTCTTGCAACCCATGGCAAAAGAGGGTGTTTTCCCAAGAAGCACAGCCCTTCAAATTTAACATAATGCTAAGCTTTAAAGTTAGAGGGACATAAGGGTTTGGTTGATACAAGCTTTACAGAAGTGTATTCTTGTTAACTTCAGTGCAGGTACTCCCCTTCTAATCAGTTTAAGCATGTTTGGTATCAAACCACAAACCTCTAATGACATTTTAATGATCCACTTGGGGGAGCTAAAGGGTAATTTGTTTGCAAATTGATTGTGGCAAAACGGGATGCAAAATTACAGAAAACAGTAAGAGCAGAATCTTCTACTTTTTTCAGCTCAGTGCTGATTGATGACCTATATTAGCTTCTGAGGCAAAGGGTCCCCAGTTCTTATTAAAACTCCAGCAATTTAGAGAAAAAAGAATCCCAGTTATAACTAGCTTAGCAGCAGACATCCGTAATGCATCAATCATATCCTGACTTCAATTATGCACCTTGTATGTACATTAAATGAGACAAAACACACAAGGCAGAGTTTGGCCCTTACACTACATTTTTCTGCTAGTTAACATCAACTGTGACAGCAAGAAAAGAAATTCTAATGTTCAGTGGTTTTGTCTTCCAACTAAGATGAAATAACTCCTTTTATATTTTTCTTTCTTTTGTTTAGATGCCAGTCTCAGGCTACAGCTGCCTCTGCCTTGCACAGAAGTTACTGTGCTGCAACAGGGCTTTGCACCATAGTTATGTTCTTTATTTCTCCAGCCTGGGACACAGTGGGAACTATTTTCTAGCACACAACTACAGCAGCTGCTTTATCTTATGCTTGATTGACTGTGGTTACTGGTAGCCCCTGGACTGCTCTGGGACACCAGCACTAATCAGAGGCAGAGAGGCAACATCTCCTATACCTGAAGGAAGAGCAGAGCCTTTTGTCTGTGAAGAATAAATAACATATGATATCAGGCTTCTCTCCATGTAGAGGTTGCCTTAAAAGTTAATATGAACTGACATTACAGTTGATTTCACAAGTTACAGCAAAGCTACAATCCTCAATCTTTTATAAGAGAAAACAACTCACTTTCAGACACATAACTCACATGAAAATTCTTCTGGCAGAGCTTTACTGTCAATGTCTTCACTGTAACATTACAAACTTCACTATAACAGCACAAATTTCCTCTCACTCCAAATTACCCTGCAGTGCAGTCCACATTAAAGTTTATGGTTGCCCATATGTGGACATCTAATTAAACTGAGTCATGTAAATGAAGTTTCGAGCAAAAATGATAATTAAATAGAAAACTGTGTTATTTTAGAATAGCTTACTAACTATAAGGTTTCCTTATTTTATGTCTAATTCAGCTGGAGCTGTGTGCTTTGTAGCTACAAACTCCAAAAATATATTTTTAAATGTCATTCTGCCTCCTGAAGGCAAACACAATCATGCTGATTGAATATCATGCTAAAGACAATGGCAAAGTAAATGGAAGCAAAGGGTACAGCCAACCCAGGTACAGGCATGAAAGGTGTAGTCATTAAGAGCATTTGATGGCTGTATTTGTGGTGCAAATTGCTTTTCTGTGTTCTTCTTGATGTACAAGGACAAGTACTATATAATGTATTTGGGAGGAACTACTGCTATAAATTAACCAACTTACATTAATTAATTCAATCTCCCATATTTTTTTCACAAGGTCCATCGATGTATAGCCATTAATTAGAAAGGATTTGGTATAGTCACCCAGTTCAATGGAATCCAGCCATTCAGCTACAGAGGAGGGGTTGTAACCATCGTGACCGATCTGCTTCATCTGAAAAACAAGGATGAGCAAAAATTACTGGTGATACCCATTAAACACCTTTCCAAACAGGAGTTACACATGTTATTTTCTTTGGGTCAGTTATCTTCTCTGATCAACAGTCTTTAATGGTTAGTACAACATGAAACAATTTTGTTTCAGTAATAGAACATAAGCAGTAATAGAACTTAGTTTTCGATGCATCTTTCTCTTATGGAATCTTGCCTTTTACACCAGAGACTGTAGCTGGAGTTCAATTCTTTCTAGACATCAGAGAATCCATAAGTGGGGGAAGGCAAAAGGGTAAAAGAGACATTAATATCCTCACTGCCCAAAAATGTCAGATTTCCACCTCAGATTTCATAGAAGGGGAAGAAATTAGACTGAGAAATGGTTCTTTTGGTATCATACTGCAAATGAAATATATGGTCTTAGTTGTATTATTCCTAATTTATCTTTCCTACCAGGCTATATGTTATTTCATAACAGCTGAACCTGCACTATATTTTTCCATCCTCAGGGAAGGTTTAAAAAAAGTCTCTTTCCTCTACCTGCTCACATTTTTCATGGTATGGGAATTTAACATGTTTTAGATTTCTCACTGTCTGTTAAGTTGCCTGAGATTGGACAACTGAATCAGATATTATTGGGAAGGAATTCACAGAACAACATACACAGAAGTGCACCACTTGCATCTATATAGAAACACAGCCACCTAATGTTATCAATCTTGTTTTCATAAAAAACTAAGACATATCACTGGCATCTAATTTTTCTGAATTTTGTTAAGTTGCCAGGAAGTAAAAGCTGCAATTTCTCTTTCACAACTGCCTCTCAGTGACACAAGTGAAGACTTCCAAGACAGTCATTAAAGCCATTAAAGAGAAAACATAAAGCCTCTACCTGTGCAGTTTGTTACACCATAATGTTATAATGAAATTTAAATAATCTATAATAGTGGCAAAAATAAAAGTAGAATGAGGTAGAAAAAATTATGAAATAGCCTCAATTTTCAACAGTATTCTGCACATATTGTCTTTCTATGGAAATGTAACTATTGCTAACTTGATAATACACTGAACCAGTAAATTGTTAAGAAGCTTTAGAGGGTTAGAAATAATGGGTTTTGCATAGGTTCTCCTGACTGTGCAAGGGTGACTGCAAATAGTAAAAGCCAGTCTCCCATTTTTGCCTACTAATATAAATTTCTACTTTATGAGAAACAATGGAAGTGTAACAGAAACATAATGCTTTGAGCTTAAACTCTCATGTTCATGTTGCAGTGTGCCTGCATCACTCCTCTCTGGCATACTGATGTTAAAAAGGGTATGCTTAAATAGACACTTGTAAAGCAAGAACCCGATAAATGGAAGAAGAAAAATCGAGTATAGAGAAGACATGAAGACAGGGAACAGGCCCACAGGGAATACATGAGTTTCGGAAAATATAAGGTATTTTTGTTTCCTTTCTTTAACAAAGAACCATGAAAAACAATTTTAAACCTATTTAAAAGGTTAAAAGGGCACGTTATGCAAATTATTTCTTGTGTTTCTTACTATTTGATCTTTACATTTAATAGATTCCGATTTAAAATTTTTTTTTGGCATCCTGATTTGAGAAAACCCACGCAGTCTGGTCCGTACTTTTGCTAACCCATCAGCCTCTACTAAAAGTAAACACAACAGGGCAAGTTTCTAAAGTCTCAATTCTCACTGGAGATCTTCACCAAAAGAATTGTTAAAATTGATATTCCTCTACTACAAGAGAGTTGCAAAGGGCTGCAGGCAAGTAAACACAGGTGAACAATACAATAAACAAGAAGCTGAGAACAACTGAAATGGATGTGACCATTTCAGTCTTTGGATTTGGTGCCAATAGAAAAAACTGTTATTGGGTCACTCAACAGCCTACATGAAAATACACTGGTCTGTTGTAGGGCAGCAGCTGATTCTGCAAGCTTTTTCCCTCTCCCAGATTTTTGCGTGCTAGTATTCAAGGGCATGCTGCAGGTAGTGCAGCTGCTTAGCCTTGGATCAGATCTGTGTGAGGAAGAGCAGTGAGAAGTCTGGCCAGGGCTTTAGCCAGATCCCACCTTTTGCAGGAGCTGCATCTGAACTCAGGTCCATGTCCTGACACTTGCCTGAGCTATGCTGTAGGTATGTCTGTGCCCAGCCCACATTTGTTCATCCTCAACCACTGACTCACCCTCCAAGCTGACCTTGTCCTGTCCTCATCCCTGTGAGTGTCCTGCTGATTTGCCCTGGGATGTGGCTGCTCACAGTCACTGCCACTGTCCCTGCCTACTCACCTTGTCCTAGTGCTCCCTGCCCACTGACCCCTGAGCTCCCAGCTCACGTGCCCTGGCAGGACAGTTGGTCCTATCACAAAAAATGAATCTCAGAACTAGAATATTTACTATTGGTTTCAGCACAAAACATTATTTTGTTTCATCATGAACAGAGAACCACTCTCTTAGCTAAAACAGGCTTTCTAAAATGCATCTAAAATGAAAATGAATAAAATTTCAGTATCTGTTCTCTTGTATGGAAAGTCTCTTTCTGTTTTTTAATAATACCAACTTAATTTACTGTCATTCATAGTTACCTGAATGTTTTCCTTTCAAATACTTACTGACAGACATATTGGTTATCTATATGTGATAGTATAATTAATAGTATCTACTTTTCATATAAAACATTACTGAGTTTTTAAATAAAACCACTTTGAAATATCTGTCTGGAAGTGCTGCCCTTTTACTTTGTCAGAGACTCAGTTTAGTTGCATCTTACCCCAAACTTCATTAACAGGTCATGACTCTTATCTTTTCTTCTGTACTGCACTATTATCTTGGACTCCTCTCATAGATCATTTAAACCCTGTAGGCTTCCTTGTTGATTGATATTTCTTGAGAGAAAAACTCCCTCCTACCTACTGAGTGTATTTCTATGCATATTTCAATCATTTTGCACCAGCTACAACACAAGCACCAGTGGTGTCAAGCATCCAAGTAAGGTGCACACTGTTTGATTCAGATCAATGTAAAATCTCTGAGCTGCAAGTCATGACAGTGTTTCAAACATTAACTGCTCATAAATAGGGGCACTATTGTTCTTCCACAGACACTACTACCAGTTCATTCAGCTGTCTAGAGAGCAATGCCAATGTCAGCTTTTTCATTGCAGAAGATTTTCGTGTGCCGACTGCGGAAAAGGCTAGGAATTGAAGGAATTGAAGCCTAAAGGATTTAGAGAAAAAGAAATGCTTAAGAAAATATGATTCAAAAAAGTATTGCAGAAGATACAAACCATATGAGATTTCTCTCCTAGGTCCTATTAATATATTATCAGTATCACTTTGAAATGAATAGAAAGCAGAAGCCAGAAAGAGCTGTTTCTCATAATAAAGTAGCAATGTCAAGTAGTATCCTAATGGGTTGAGAAACCCCTCACAAGAGACTGTCTGCACAACAGACTTTTAAAGAAGTATATCACTACTGTGTCAATAGAGCATTTTACATTAGGATAAAAGGCACTTGAGTTTTTTGACTCTGAAAGGTGGCCAAATAAACATAAATAGAGCTTCAAAGTAATCACATATGCACTAGAAAAATCAAGGCAAATTCAGTAGCATGAACTGTTACCAGTTTTCTCTGATCTTCACAGACAGATAGAGAATTAATACTACGTTCTCCAAAGGCAGTATCACTATCCAGAGGAGCTTAGTATGTGTATCAAAATCAAGCTTTTTATATGCTGTAAAATGAGGATGAGATTACTTGACTTTCACTGCTTTTTAAATGGTGGCTATGACTACTGTGAATTTATGCTTGTGTTCGTTTGGAAGAAGGATCTTTTTAGCAAGCACATAATGCTTTCTTTTACACTGCTGGCTCATTCAAGAGCTTTAAGCAGCATTTTTGGGAACTTATATGAAACTATCAGCTAAGAAATTTTAGGTGGTTGTAATGGGGGATGTATCAGTTCTTCTTTGTTTCCTGTCTTCGTCAGCTGTCTGTTATATATTATGTACTTCACAAATGTGGTCAGTTGGAGTCATATTGTTGAAAGAGGAGATCATTCCTCCTCTGGAGTGTTGAAAGAAAAGGCTCAGAAGAGTGACGCTTCTGAAGCCCAGAGAGCCTGGCTGGAACAGGGGCACCACATGGAGCTGGTGCCTGCAGTGCCTGGGCAGAAATTGAGCCGACAGTCAGGGGCAGAGGGGCAGCTTTCACAGGGGATGGGCACAAATGACGAAGGACCTGAGAGGACATTGCATGTACCACTGGTAGAAAGGCACTGAGTGAAACAGGGTCTGCCTGCAGAGACACAGCATGTGAGGAAGAACTACATATAAACTTTTTGGGTTTCTATTCCATCTAGCCTGTCACATATTTTAAAAGATAACTATTCAAGCCTGTGCTCTATTAATGTTAGACTTTTCTTTCCACTAATCAAAAGACTTCTGTCTTCTTGTGGAGCTTGCTAGAAAAAGACAGTACAGGCACATTCACTTCACAGCAGTGCCTGATTCAGGATCTTGCCTCAATGGAAGGTCCAGAATACCCCCTAACTGAATTCAGTGTTTCCTAACTAAGATTGTCAGAATTGCAGTAGCCATCCATTCAATGTTTTTTTCAGTTGGAATATGTCTTCCAAATTTAAAGGAAAATAGATGCACACCTGGGGGCTTTTGGGTTTGTTTTCTTCCTTTTTTTCTGGAGAAATGTAAACAGTTCCACATCCAGAAGAATGAAGAAACCTTCCAGTTCTTCATCAGATACAATATGTGGGACAAGGGAATAACAGCTGTCATTCAGTGATAATGTATTCAACAGTTTGGACATGCCCATTGCATAAAATGTGATCTTAAGAAGTTCTAAAGATGATATTTGTGGACAAAGTGGAAGCTATGACCTTTTATCTCATGAAAAAGTTTAAGTCAGCTCCTTCAGGTTGTCATCCTAATCTGGTTACCAAAGAAGGGGATAGTACTTCCTCTCATGTAGCATATTTCCTTGCCTGCTGACTACTCTCAGAGCAGCCAGTAGATATTGTGGAGCCAATCACAAATAAGAAAGTATAAAAGAAGCAGGAAGGCAAGTAAGACATCATGTATGGCAACAATGGCAGGACCAGCAGCATGCTACTGTTATCTACGTGATACAGATAAATGTCAGAGTATTATGTCTAGAGTGGCTCTCTGGTAGGCTCAGATAAGAAGGAAAATGTTTATGATACTTCTTTCATCAGTGAGTTTTGAAGCACACGCCTGGAGAGGACATTTGGTCTGTGGGACCAGTCTGAAGTTGGTCTGAAGTAAACACCTCGAACTATAGCTTGCATGTATCTAATCACTTCTACTGATTCATTCCTATTGTGCTGCATTACTTAAATAACATAGACTACCCACTTGTATTTCAGACTTGAAAAATTCATGTGTTGTTTTGGATTCTAATTGCTTTTTTCTGTTCTTGTGGTTAAAGGTCCTGCAAATGGTGCAGTGAGCATGTGGGTGGCCTCCCTTCAAACCAGGAAAGTAATTTCCAGAGGCATAGGAAGCAGGAAAAACAGCAGAGTAAAAAGCATGTCCTTTGAATCCCGTTTTTCATCTTCACTTCCAGTAGACTAGAAACAAGAAGTCACAGTCAGAAAGGGTCATCAACATTTTGCAGCATGTCCTAGTTTGGAAACTGTCTTAGGAATGGAAGTGCTAAATGGGAGGCAATTAAACACCAGGACTGAAAGCATCTTGCTGAGCTCTGGGGTATCTAAGCCAATAGCAATATAGCAACAGCAAAGATCACATGATGTGATCTTTCTCTGTTACATACACAGCATAGTCAATGAGCACATGCACAGTCGTTCTCTTTCCTAAATGCCAGACTCACTGTGCTTGCACAAGAGTGTTACATATGAGTAATAAGTCCAGCACTTTTGGAAGCAGAGCTTTATAACACCACTCACAGACAGGATGTGCTCATAGCCTGCTCAAATCCTATTTCTTGTCTCGTTCTGCAAAGCACCCAAGAGGCTGGCTGCCTGCACACCACTGCTATTCCCAAACCTGCTTTGTGCTGAGACCTCTCTGTGCAGGAAGGAACAAGCTGCTTTAAGAATAGCTCTGAAGCCAGAAGAAAGCTGCTCTCAGCTAACATCTTTCTTCCATCTGTCAAATGAGAGCATGTGTTCTCATTATATGCTGGGAGAAGGAGCCATACATTGAGCATCCCACACAAAACCAATCTTCTTTCTTAGATAAATTCTGAGATAACCTAGGATAATTGTCCTTCAAAAAACCCAACTTTTTGAGGAACCCACTGAGAAGTCACTTGCACATAGGTTTGGGATGCTGAAATAGCTGGCTAATTAGGTTCTATGTAACCTAAGTGTGACTAAAATTTTATGCCATGACTGTTACTACTTTCTTAGTCAATTAAGCATACACTGCACACAATTCTTTTCTCATTATTAATTTTTTTCTCAAGGTATTTGCAGTTTCAGTATCTTTTTATATGTTATCTCCACTTCTCAACACATCTGAATTTCCTTTGAATAAAGAATATAAAATCCTGCTCCAAAAATTTATTGATTTCATTTTTTCATACAAAAGTCTTAAATGCAATATTCAAGTCTGCTATGAAATTTGCTTTAAGACTGATGTAATGCATAAAATACTTCAATTTCAAGAATTAATTTTGCCAATGATATTTCTACCAGACTGTCTTAATCTTATATTATTAAAATAAGCTATAAAGTGCTCTAGTTAATATTAAGGTGAAACTCAAGTAATTTAAATTATGTTGGTACAAGACAAGAATTAGAGCTACAAGCTCTAATTCAACAAAAGTAAGGACTATTTTGGAAAGAAGCATTCTGTCTCAAAGGTTTCAACCCCACCTACGTACTGGTGAACATGCTATTTTTCCCTCTTATGAAATGTTCTTCTCAAATACAGAATATAACGGAAAACATTTTGAGAAATCCAGGTAAATATACCCTTTTATACCCATGTAACAGACCACAATGATAATTAATCTATATTTGGCCCAAATATGGGTATTTTTCCTTATTTAAAACTACTTCAAGCTCCAGAGAATGGTTCCTAATCAGGATACTGGTGTTTGGCATCTAGAAATTCATCACTCTTTAGGAAGGCAGCAGTTATGAGTAAAAAATTTCAGCTACTAAATACCTGTTGCATTTCCAGGCTGCAGAGATGAATGTGTATCAGAACAACAAAAAGAGCTTTTAAAAAAGGTATTTTAAAACCTTAATGATAGATTTCTTGTTTGATTTTTACCATCTTAACTTATTCAGTGCTGCCTGGGGCTTTAAGGAAGTGTTGTTTGATAGGTGTTTTTTAAAGCATGTAACTTCCACCTCAAAATATGAGCTAAAAAGTATCTCAAGACAGGAAACATTATTAGTAAAACTAAAAATATCATCAGCAATGCCATTAAGTTAAAAACGCATGGGGTCATCGAAATTTAAATTAAATGAGGAACAGAAAAGAGGTACATGTTCAAAACAAACAAACAGAATTTTTATCTAATGAGATTCGAATTAGTGAGACTCCAATTACAGTTTGAGGTCTTAATATATTTAGATGGCATGCACTATTTTGAATGCAGGATGACAGAGCTGAACTTATCAACACACAAATAGATATACAGCAATGTTTAATGGTTTGTTGCGGGATGGGAAAGTGTTTTATGTATTTAACAAGCTGTTGTGAATACAACAAGGGTGTGTTGTACATTAGATAAAACTACCCATGATCCTAGTTTTTGGGCTCTATAATCTGCCTTCAAAATAACTCAGTTCATATAGGAAATTATGTGTTTTTATTATGTAAGCTCTCTTACTGCTGAGTCATTTACATGATGCACAGCTTCAGCTTGCAACTGCATTTGATTTGGTGCAACATCCTTGCACCAAAGACACGTTAAAAATGTGGTCCTTAGGGACTGCCTTTTTAGCGCAACAGGGAAGAAGCTAAAAACTATCTCACCATTATTCAGCATATGCTTCAAGCCATCCTGTGTTACTTAACTATCTTTGGTACAGAATTCATCCAAGTAACTGCATAACCATCCTGTTCTCAACTGGTTTCAAGAGCAACCTCTAGAACACGATCCTGTCTCACATGAAGCAGATGTTACAAGGACTGAAGTTGTAGTTTTATAACAGAATCTGCTCTACAGCATTAGTAAACTCTCCAAAAGCAGACAATATTAGCAATGTTTTCATAAACACCAGCCACTGAGTGCAGATAGCACTAACATGATGATATATTAACAATAATTTTGAATAATGTAACAAGACCACACGAAAGCTGATCTAAGAAGCATGAGAAATAGTATAAAGATATCATCAGCTATGAGCTCACCTAAAGATTACAAAATTTTTGTTTGAATTATAGTAATCCTGAAAAATCCATAAATTCATAGATAAACCTTTAATATCTTTTTTAATTAACCAAATGCTACTTTTAATACCCTACTTCTTGTACCATTTATCTCATTTGTCTAATATGGCATGTGGAAAAGTATTCTTTTTAATGATCTTTGGTGTTTCTGTGTGCAGACTCACATTGCAGTATACATGGATAGACTAACACCTCTAGATACAGAAATTGCTTCACAACTTCTCATTTTCCCATACAAAAGAAACCTTTGTGCACTTTTACAAGTCATCCATCCAGGAAGCCTTGATGCGTCAAAAAGTCTTTTCAAACCATGTCTGCTTCATGATCTAAACAGAAAAATCCTTTAATAACTCTTGTCATTCTCCAGTATTATGAAACTTCAAGTGGAATAATCTCTATTTACCTCGATTACTTCCGACATGCTGCTACCAGAACACTCAGTGCACTTTACACTTGATGTTATTCCTGCCTTAGTATTTTGCACAAAGTATCAGCATTACGTGTGACAGCCTTCTGAGCCCTCCTGGTGTCTGCTATTTGTCATTCATTCCCCTTTTAAAATTTTCCAAATTAAAGTACTAATTTTTCATGCTAGGTCAACTATCTCTTGTTTGGAATGGTAGTAGAGTAGCCTCCAGTGATACATTCTGGTATGCAGAATATTCTATCACTGATTTTAAAATCTAGATTTTAAATTGTCTAGCACTAAAAAAATTATTGGGAAAATGGCTGAAAGTTTTTCTGTCCGCAGCTGAGAAGCAAAATTCATATACATAGCAGAAAATTAAATATGCAGCCTGCAGGAAGTCTCTGTATCTCGCACAAAAGGCAGGTATTAGGAAAACAATCTTTCCTCCAGTGCTTTTAAGAGTACTTATATAAGAGGCAAAGTATTTCCAGGGCAACTCCTATGTTAAGAAAGGCATTCTGGGATTCATGGACAGCCTTATTTACACCTATGTAATGGCAGTCTATAAATAGGCTGAAAGGCCAAAAGGAATTCAAATTCATTCTAAACAGCCATCACGTCAAATTACAGATTTTACTTTCCTTTGCTTTGTCAACTACATCTATGCAAAGGGAGTCCAATGCATTGACATTATTTTATGCCATATTTACATATGCAAAAAATGTGTCTACAAAACCAGTAGAGTTATGTCCATCTCCATTAAAAAAAGTGTTTTAAATAATGTGACTACTGCAGAGGTTAGTTCCCTCACTTGCATAATAACAGAAACTATACCTTTGGGAGAAGCTGGATTGCTTGGAGTATTCTCTGCCTGTGCCCAGAGTTAAGGATTCCTATTTCCAAGAGATCCTGGTCCTCCATCACGTTGCTTCCCTAAAAATGGGGAAAAAAGGTGGAATAAAAATTAAAAACTTAACAGATACCCTCAATACCCTGAAACAGGCCCTTCTGTCACATTTAAAAGAGAACAATTTGCTTAACTTATAGCATCTGACAAGAATAATAAATTACTGATGATTGCATTCATTTTCACGATAACAAAATATGGTGGCAGGTGCTTGAACCCGTGGACTATTGCTACACTGCTGGCAGCACTGCTAGTGGAGAAATTGTAGCTCTCACTCAAGCCAAATACCAGATGTGAATGCGCTTTCATTTGGAACCAAGGACATGACTACTAAGTTGTTCAGAAACTCTCCATTTTTCAATTCACCTCCTACCTCACCTATCTATTCATGACGTTCATTTTTCTCCAGATTGAAAAAAACCCAAAACAGAATAAGATGAGGAGAGTGGATGAGGATAAAATTATTTAGTTCATTGATAGTAAAATGATGAAGAAAGGGACTGGTATCAACAAACTATGCAGTCCCCATCAGCATTTAACTGTACCAGTTCAATCCTAACTTTACTTGTCACTGCTTTTATCCTCCTGCTCATGGGCAGGTCAAATAGTTCCAAACATTCAAATAGCTGAAAAAAACCATCTGTTCAAATAATACACAAAATAATTGCCCAGAAAAGTTCATGAAGTAAACCTCCACAATTCAAGCATCTCTTCATAGGAGTTGCTAGCAGTAGGAGCTACACAAACAGGACAATACAACTTCTAAATTCAAGGAGTCTGACACCACCTAATAAGTCCAGCATTTGAAGGTCAATGATCTAAAGAGTTGTCAGTGACTATTGAAGGAATCATTGGAGACACAAGAGTGGCTTAAAAGGGGAATTGAAGACAGGGATCAAGTCGGGATTGCTGGCAATCTTGTATTCTTTTTTGAGCTTACCATTTCAGAAAAAAAATCAGCTTTCTAAAAATACATTTTGTTTTTAAAAAGTTTCTAACTATTACAGTTGAAAACAAAGCCTGAAAAAACTGATGACCTGTCCTGATCTCTTAGCCCTGTTGGAGTCTCATGACACTAATTGGCTAGAAGCAAGAATTCTTACTTGAACTAATTTAATTTGATCACTAAATAGGCGTTATGTGAGCAAATCCATGAAAACTTCATCTCTACCTTTCCATTTGGCTTGCTGTTTCTGACTTAGCACAGCTCTTAAGAAGTGGCAAAATGAAAAGCGAATAGGCACACAACAGAACATGCTTAAATGCTTTGCTGAGTCAGGGCTTAATAAAGAATATGACTTCTTTCTGAAAATAAAATCCCCTGTCCCAAAGAAGCATGGATTTCTTTCAAAACCACACTGGAATATGGAAGACTTCACTCTGTCCAGCTGCTAAATCTTCACTCTTTTCAGATGACTGATTAGTTTACAGGTGTATCCCTGAGGATTCTCAAGTGCTACCGCACAGAGTACCCTGCAAAATCTAGGTGATGTCTTTTCAAGGGAATCGAAGAAACCCCGCAAAGCCATAACATTTTAAATTACACTTTACAGTAAGTGGTATGGTTTAAGACTACAAATCTGCAAATCATACCCTGAAACAATCTGTGTGCAGCATTCAGAACAGGGCAGGCAGACACCTGCTCTACCAGGAGAAGCTGTGCAATGATGCCGGCTAAAGTAGAACACCCGATATAAGAGTGCCTGCAGCATGGGCTGTGCAACCAGTGATAGTGATTAGGTGGGGTTAACATCCTCTTCATCTCCCTGGTAAACACATAAAAAATATAATTTCCTCTTTCTGCCTTTCTCTTTTAAGTAACCAAAAGGAGGCTGTAAACTTACAGAAAAAACTCTTGAAAAAAGCCATCCATTTTGGGCTGGATTCTCCAGCTGGAAATAGCTAGCATAAATGGATTTAAGGGAACTGAGCCAACTGAGGATGCAGTCCAAAACAAAGGCTATACATTTCCATTTATTTTAATAAATGCATCTATTTTGTTTGCAGCTACTGCTTTCACTTCATTTAACAGTTTTTCAGATTTCACCTTCATTACTGCATGATGTTTACACACAATCACGGTGTACTCATCACTGTTTACGGGTGCCAGTAACCTTGGCATACAGCTTCAAATATTACAATATTTAAAATTCAATTAAACTAACAGGCACAGGAAAAATATTTGCATGTAGTTGCAGCATCACAGAGAAAGCATTATTTTATTAATTCTTGGCTATTCTTTTTTCCTTATGTATCATTTAATGTATTTTTAAAAAATATGTTAAGGTTACAAAAGCAAATATTTAAAACTCAGGAAAGCCTGAAACTCATGTTGCCTCCTCATTGCCAGTTTAGTAAGGCAACAACCTTGTCTTTGAATGTGCTCAGGTTTTAGAGCTTTGCTGTGTCAACGTTTAAGTGTCAAGAGTACCAGACACTCATCCCTCCTGTAAAATGGATTTTATTGTCTTCTGCCATGGAGCTAAAACAACTTTTCATCTTTCCACAAGAGCAAACCAGGGAAATTTAGATACTCAGCATAATCCACTACTGCTTAGCATAGAGGAATAAACTTATGGCAGTAGAAAGCTGCTGTCTGATTTGCAGAAATACCTGTGAAGAGAAAGAAATAGCCTATCCCTCACAGTCCTATCTCCTCCGTATCTGCTCACATTGCCCCCTTAATCCTACTCCCTGATTTTTTTTTTTACCTGATTATTCCTCTCGTGCTCTTCCAGTCTCTTTCCATAGGTTCCTACATCAAGAGTGAAGAAAACCTAACTTCCTTCTACTACAAGGGGAGAAATTCTTTCCATGCTCTTAGCTTCCATCAATTATAAGCTGGGCCAAATGTAACCTCAATTAACTTTAGAGATGACATGGTAAATGTAATCAAAATGAATATGAATGCAAGAATATCTTGTCATTTTATTTAATCCTTAAAAAAAGTTGAGCTACATCAGTTGGAATATTCACCAAAAAGAAATTATCCTAGTACACACCTAGAGAATTTGAGTCCAAAAACTTAACTTTTATATGCTTACATGCAAAACAGGTTCTTATAACAGGAAATATGGGTGAGCAATCTCTACTGAGCTTATTATGCTTTCTGTAATGAAAACATAAGAGACTTTCTGATACTGTTGTTTCTCAAGTCTATAGGAAAATTAGTTGGAAGGAAAACTTAGAATTAAAGCCATAAAAACACATCAAAATTGCTTATACAAGGACAGATTCAGATCTCATTCACTTCAGCTTACAGTCTTGAAATTCCTGTCTTATTAATGCACAATAGTCTAATGAACTGGAAAGATCCTGCTTCTGAAGTTTCAGGTAAGAAAGAATGTATCTGAAACCCTTCACCCCCCAGATTTGTGGTTCTGCACAACTCCCAGGATCATCATCTTTTTCCCTGTAAGTGCACACAGGAAGCTCATCTCCTGAGGAAGAAGGCAGTAGTTTCACAGAACAGTTGGGCTCAAGAATGAAGGAAAAACTGCATGTGGGAGACTGGAGGCATATGAAAAACAACATAATTTTAAAAATCCAGAAATTTTGCCAAATTTTGAGATAGCTCCTATAAATGAGTTCAGAACAAAATGCATAATGATACATTATGAGATAAAGATGTCACTGGCATTTATTTGGGTTGTTCAATACAAAATCACCTCTTGCATTCTCCACCTAAATACAGTCATTCCCATAAATTCTGGATTAGATCTAAGCATGCATATTCATTCCACCCTCTGCAGAAACAAAAGAACTCTGAAGATTTGTCCCGTACAATAATAAAATATTGAACAACATATTAGAATAGCAAGCATGATGGTATGTTTCACAGTCCTCCTTTTGTACCTATGTTTTAACCTGTCTTCATATATTTTTTGTGCTGGAGAACTATCATTCTCCTATATTATAATGTCTGGTTCTGTCACCTAAGTAAAATGATATAGAAGCTTTAAAATAGTTGGCAGATGTATCACTAGACTTCTCTGGAAATTCAGCCACTGAAGTTGGAAAAGATGAGCTGTGGGGAACAAAATGACTGAAAAAAGAAAGAACAAATTGACTTGGAATTTAAAGTTTTCCTTCTCCCCTGCAAAGGAAAAAGGCTTACATAAGAAATAGAAGATTTGGGGGACTTTCGGCTTTAGGCTGGCAATGCCAACTTAACCAGTTCTTTCGGTGTTCATCTGTGTCAGCAGAGGAGGAAAAGTAATAAATCAGGTACCTAAAGCTGTGTAAGTGTTGCTGCTCAACAGATTGAGTCAAAGTCATTTGCTGTACAGCCATTATTGACACCAAGGTTGGCTGGAGGTACCAAGTGCTACTGGAGGTAACAACTATTTCTGATAATGTTTTATGTTTCTGATGTACTGGAAACCGGTTTGACAAAGAACAGGATTGGTGTAGGTAAGGGAAGGATAACTTCTGAAGTAAGTACAGGGCTGTTGGGGCAGCAGAAGTACTTGCATCACTCCCAGTGTGCAGGGAGCACTTTACACTCTTCTTTGTCCCCTCTTAGTCATCCATGTAGTAATCTGCTGCATCATCAAAATAATAAGATCAGAAGAGACTCTGAGGAGCTGGTACAGGTGGCATCCAGCACAAAGCAGTGGGGGACAAGGTCTGGTGGGTGTTTGAAGTGCCTTGGCAATGTCTCTACTGAAGTGTACTGCACTGAGCCTCACGCTGATGGACTCAGACCTGGCATAGCAGGAGAACAGCTGGGGCATTTCAGTGGAGTTGGGCAACAGGCCTCATACTTCAGCTTACAGAGCTGCTGGAAATATGGCCTGGCGCAGAAAAGAAAATCTTAGCCGGAGTATCCGAGAGCACCATTATTCCTGTCACTCAGATAAGAGAGGTGGGAGCAGGGCAGGAGCAGATGGGCATGTTCTTCCAGTACACATGATTGGAGACTGAAGTCAGAGAGAGAAAACTCAGATCAACAGCACCAAAAAGCTCTATTCTTGCTTACTTTCTGCAACCCTAGATCCATAACTGGCAAGGGAATAAGGACTGATACAAAGCACATCCTCAACAGCTCACTTAAACAAGCCTCCTCAGCTGGAATTGCTTTGTTTCTCATCCACCTAACCTTAATATCCTCCCAAACTGTATCCTCTCGAAATAGTGGACATCTAAACTGTTGTCTGGCTGGGAACAAATTAAAGACTTCTCACAACGTAATTAAAAACACACTGAATAACTTTTCTTTTTCATAAGCTAAATCATAAGCCAAAAGGTTTTTTCAACACAACACAATTTTCCCACAAGATAAAAGAATTTATTTCTTAGAGACTTGCAAGAAAGGGCAAGAGAAATGTAGCCTTCAGTAATGAGCATTGCTTCTTATTAGTGCAAAATTTCAGGCAATGTGTCCCATATTTAATTTCCAAACAAGAACTGGCAAATGACCAGAATTTAGCAAGCATCATTGTAAGTGAAAAGGTTGCTTCTCACTAGTATTTCCACGATAACATGAAAACAAGATCTGTAAGAATGATTAACGAGTTAAATGCCCAACTTGTACTATCAGGCCAGAAAGATTTCAGACTCCTTAAGATACTGCAGACATTATTTAATCTAAAAACCCGACAAGATTTTGTTAGAAAAAACCCCTGCAGAAGCACAGAAATTTGTCTTGGGAGAAAGAGATTGATTATAAAATATGTTCAGAAGAAAGGACCAAGCAGGATGCAAAATAATCATTTGATAACATTCTTCCAAAATTAATTTGCTGTAAAACTACTGATACTCATTCTCAATCCTCACCTTGCTCTCTTTCCAGTCTTTACATTTATGTCTTAGCAACTAAAAACCCCACAAAACCAGAGAAAACTGAAAGAGTTTTCCATGTCAGTGTCATGTAGTCAGGAAGTAAAAACAAGCTATTACTGAAATGTTAACTAAAAAAAGGCCACTTCACTCAAAGATAAGGGTGGGGTGATAGCACTTCTGTGTACAAATTTGCAACATGCATAAAAAGTGATGATTTAAGCAGGGTCAGTTTAAAAAGGAGTCCCTACAGATCTGAGCCCCATATGATTTAAGCTTTGTAGATATCTGGTTCACATTCAGCTCTTCCAGAAATGAACTTGAAGCAACCAAATATTGACATTCAAATGATCATACAGTCAAAGGCCTTTCACACAACAGGAATAGTTAATTAAAGTGTAGTGGTAATTAAACAACATGGATAGCTGGGACAAGGATCCTTGTAGGAAGAATTTCTGCTATTTTTATCCCTCCTCCTTGTAGCACTGATTCATTACAACCAACACAATTGTCACACACAAATTAGCTGCACAGATAAGGTGGCAATTGAAAAAATTACCTCTGATGTCACACTTGGCCCACTTAATTACTAATGCTGTGGACCCAACTCTGTCTACCTGTTTAGTCATAACAATTCAATAATATAATTATTAATACTTACCTAAATTACATCTTAATGTCTTGAATGCATATTGTGAAGATAATTTCACTTCATTTGAGTAATGAAAATTCCAGAGAGTCTTTATTGTACCATTATTCAGATTACTTGCTATAAATGCTGCCTAGCTTGGATGCTAAATTTCTCAAAGGACCCACTTTAGAAATCAATATTACTGTGAGCTAATTAACAGACTTCTAAAGTCTCAGAAAAATATTCCTTTCTTTAATAAGTGTGTAAGGCTGTGGAGTGCTGGAAGGGGCAAAGATAATATTTTCAGACTTATCAAAAATGTTGAATACCTACTCTGCATGTAACATGCAGTTTTAACCAGGTAACACTGTGGTATTGTAATAAATAAGGAGGTGATAATAAAATAACAAATTAACTTTTGCAATAAAATTTGGTGGTGATTGCTGACAGCCAACATGCCTTCACTAACAGCAAACTGAGCCTGACAAATTTGGCAGCCTTCTGCAATGCGGTTACAGGACCGGTGGATCAGCGTGGGACAGTTGATGTCCTCTACCTGGATTGTGCAAAGCATTTGACACTGTCCCACACAATATCCTTGTCTGTCAGCTGAGGAGGCATGGACTTGACAGATGTGCCTCTTGGTAGGTAAAGAACTGGCTGGATGGTTGCATTCAAAGGGTTGTGGTCAATGGCTCGATGTCCAAGGGGAGAGCAGGGATGAGTGGTGTCCTCAGGGATTGGTGCTGGGACTGGCACTGTTAAAGATTTTTGTCAGCACCATGGACAGCAGAATTGAGCGCACCCTTGGCACGTTTGTCACCAATGAAGCTGACACCAAGGAAAGGGATGCCACCCAGAGGAACCTTGACAGGCTTGGGAGGTGGGCTCACGTGAACCTCATGAAGTTCAACAAGGCCAAGAGCAAGGCCCTGAACGTGGGTCAGGGAAATCCCAAGCACAAATACAGGGTGGGCAGAGAATGGATTGAGAGCAGCCCTGAGGAGAAGGGTTTGGTTGACATGACTGGGCAATGTGCACTCACAGCCCATAAAGCCAACCATATCCTGGGCTGAATCAAAAGAATTGTGGCCATCAGGTCAAGTGAGATGATTCTGCCCTTCTACTCCACTGTTGTGAGATCCCACCTGGTGTGCTGCATCCAGCTCTGAAGCCCTCAGCACAAGAATGACATGGACCCATAGTCCAGAGGAAGGTCATGAATATGATCACAGGGCTGTGATATCTCTTCTATTAAACTAGGCTGAGAGAGATAGGGCTGTTCAGACGGGAGAAGAACTAGGTGATCTTTAAGGTCTCTTCCAACCCAACATATTTTATAATTCTGTAATTCTGTAGTTCTATGAAATATAAAAACTCAGTTCACTTCTCAGAGTGTCCTATACAAGTATTTCCTTCCCCACATTTTTATCAACCATAGTCATGTGTTTTAAAATGTGAGCCACCCAAATCACCCCAGAGAACAGAAAATGCAGTCAAAGATACTAAAATTCTGGGCAGGGTCCACACCTTAAAAATAGGTTATTGCTGGAAGTGGCCTGTCAAATGGCAGCAAGGAAAACATTCCCAACAAAACACGCAAGTTTTCACATTTACACCCTACAGTTATGACTGACATCTTCAAGCACTTGTTCACCTCCTGCCTGCAACTGAACCCCCCTCACACTGGTGGCTTTGCCTGTGGGCTGCCTGGTGTTCAAGCTCCCAGTTCAGAGCAGACAGAGCACCTAGGAAACCACGTCAATCCTTTGTGGGAATCTAGAAAGTAGGCCCTCCTCTGAAATGCCATCAGGGCTTGATCTGGTAGGAAGTCTCAGAGCATGCCCAAGGCAGAAGCAGGAGCACGACATAAACTCGCTGCTGCTCTTTCTTAGAATGTGTTCAAAGGAGGAAAATGGCTTTATGTTTCTTTCTCATAGAACAGCCCACCTGTTAGAGGATTCATGCAGAAGGTAGGAGATCAGATTTACCTGTGTTTCTCATACTCAAATTCCCTAAAAACAGAGGAAAATATGCAACAACTATTAGAAAAGGGAACTCGGGGGTTGAGGAGGAATTGCTCATTGGTTCTGCTGAAACTAAATTGCTGTGAGGTTTAGTGAGTAAGTCAGAAAGAATATTATCCTTTAGACCAGTGACAGCTGGTTGTGGTAAATCAATCTTCTCATGCTGTTTCTAGAAATGTTTCTGGTTTATATCTAGTGACTGCCAAAAAAAAAAAAAAAGGCAAAAAAAAAAGCTAGACTGCCTGCACAGTCTATTGAAATGATTGCTATATATTATCATTCATTACAAATATAATTCTTAATTATTACATATATACATATAACAAATTAATTTGGGTAATCCCTAGCACTTTAAGTCCTTACTTTCATTCTTGCAAGGATATAATTTTTGACCCACACTCATCACCCTGCCTTAGTGACAACATTTTCAGTATTTACTGGGTGATTCTTATTTTTAATAAAATTTCTCTGTTTCCTGTAACATGAATTTATATATATATGCATAAAAGGTAGAAGGGTTTGCTTTTTTAACAGTGTTTTCCCAATTATTCTATTTGATATTCCCATTTCTAGGGGTTTTTTTTCCCATTGAATGTCTTGTCTGAAGGACACTGAAGAGGGATAAATCATTTATGTGCTCTGTGACGTGAGAATTGCCAGTATTTTTAAAGAAGCCTCACTATTGAAGCTATCACTTCCCTGCTTGCATAATAATTTTGTATAACTGCTCATAGCCTGACTGTGCAAAAAAAATTGCTTTAATATTGAATTATTTGTATGCTGCTGTTTCCTGAGCCCTCTAGACTTCTAGAACTTTGTCTGTCTGGTGGAATTTAAAAGCAGGCTGAGTTGTAATTGGAAAATGTGTGCCATAGCTTGCAGTATTTAGAGGTAAATTGTCTGGGTGAAATTGCTGATGCAGGTGACCTATTGAACACCAGTCACATTAAACTGGTACAGGAGCACAGGCAGCACCAACAGCTTCAGCAAACACCCATCTATTGTTTTGGGGCCTTTTATGTGGATTTTAATGCTGGTCATTGTAATAAAATCAGCTCCATGGACATAAAAAATGGGAGAATACAAATGACAGCATTAGCCAAGCCCACTGTTGGTGTCTGTCTGAGGAGATCTGGGCCATTTCCTCTTCTCTCATGAAAACCAAATGAAGCCCAAGGCAATCATCCTGTCCACGTGTCTGCACAATTTGGGAGGGGGTGCCTGGTAATTCTGGTTAGCTGTTTGTGTTCAGAACTGTGACTGCTCAGGTTCAAGGGTAGCTACAGTAATTCTGTAAATGTCTGTTGTTACTGCAGTCCAAACGGGTTTGATTCTCAGCTGAAAACGTGCACAAACCATTTCTTTAAAATCCTTGCCTTTATTTTTTTTGTGTTTTAACAGCATAGGGTTTTTGCAGTAGAAATTTTGTGGAATTTATGTCAATTGACCTTGACAGGAAGAAAGAAAGAAAAAAAGAAGAAAAATTGCCACAAAGCATTTTATTCAGCAGCTGGTGAGCAATAGGTTTCATCCATATCACTGCAAAAACACCACTGTGCTCATGGATTGCCAGGCAAAGGCTCCACTCTCCAAATCCCACCTCCACACTGGGCAGGGATCAGAGCAACTGCAGGACCTCGCTGCTGAGGTTTTGTCCAGTGAGTAGCAGCTTTTGTTCAGGAATAGGAAATCTTTATTCCTGAGCCCCTTTAATCTCTTCCACAAACGAATGAGATCGATGCCGTTGTCCTGACGTGAGTCACGGTTCCATTTCTCTAAATATTGCAGCTTCCTCCTCCTGGGCTTTGTGCCAGTTCTTGCAGGGACCAAAGATGTGTTTTCACACAGCTGTTTTTGTGAGGTCCACTCACTTTTCCTAATAAATGTCCTCGTTCCTCTGCATGGCAGAGCCCTGGACAGGGGCTGCTCTCCCATCCTTCCCTGGGAGGATGGGGAGGGTCTGAAGGGTGCCCAGAGCAGCTGTGGCTGCCCCTGGGCCACTGGAAATGTCCAAAGCCAGGCTGGATGGGGCTTGGAGCACCTTGGGATAGTGAAAAGTATCCCTGCCCATGGACTGGATGAGCTCTAAGTCCCTTCCAAGCCAAAGCACTCTGGGATACAATGGAAAATCAGGAATACTCTGTTGTGGCATCACTGGAGCTCAAACCGTCCTTCCATAAATTCTGTAACAAAAGTGAGGCCCAGTTTTGCCCCAGCTTGGCTCAAAGGAATCGTCACTTCTGCTGTTTCTTCAATTCTTTTCTGCTGGATGAAGTGTTCCCCAGAGCTCAGTCTGTCTGTCCTGAAGCAGAGTACAAACTTGTGTGGAGCTTGCTGGTCCAGCTGGGAATTAAACCTAAATCCCCATCCCCAGGCTGAGCTCTCTCATCTCCTGCTGTGCCTGTTTTTCAAGGAAAAGAGACCACAACCTCCTTTTTTGGTGGAAGCATATGGAAATATGTGCTTGGCCATAGGATACACGAGTCAGCCCACTCTGTGAATTGTTTTCCATCCTGATCTTTGGACCTGAAGCTGTGGATGAGCCCCCTTGCTTAAATGATCTTTCAGATGCACTGCTACATTCCTGCTCTTAAATGTTGTGGAGTTGTTTGGTTTTTTTTTGGATTTATTTGTTTTCAACCTAGATCTTGCTGCTTTCTTTCAGGAGGACTGTAGGAAACCAACTGGAAAATAAGAACCAAATATTTCCCTGAATTTAAGCCTAAATCTCTTGGTGTTTGCACAGCAGACAGGCAGCTCGCTGTATTTTGGTGTCAGATTTGTTATTACAGATTAGATCAATTGTCTGGCTGCAGTAGCAAATCCCCCCCTTGTAATGCACTTATTCAGTTGTGAAATCATGGACTCAGTGGTGGGAAAACCAGAAAATTCTCCATAACCCCTCCAAGCAATCAATTTATGCCCTGAAGCATGAGATTTGATTACCATTGTTATTATCTTAGCTTGCATAGTTACAAATGTTATTAGCAGTCATAAAATTATCCAGCCTTAAAAAAAATCAGATTAGAAAAAAAAAAAATCCCAACATTTCACTCCAGGTTCTTCAAAGCCTGAATTCCCGGGATTGCTTTGAACTGTGAAAAGTGGTAGTTCCTTTAATTCTCTTTAAATTTGCTGTCCTTTGATCGCGTGGATTTCTCCTGGACGCTCATTAGGAAGGGATAGATGAGAATTTTCTGGCATGTCTGGAGTTTCTCTCTGGTCAAGACCCATCCAACTTTCAGCATCACGAAGCTAAGTGTTGATGAGGTGTGTTTATAATCAGATCACTCAGATCTGTGTTTAATAAACCATTAGCAGCATGTGCATCACCCTCTCTCTGTGTTTTTCCCTTAATGGTCCAAATCTTTTCCTGTGAACTCCAAGCTCCCAAAGCAGCTCAGTGCTTCTCAAGCTGCATCTCACCTGGTATAACTTAAATACTCTAAAAATTCAAAAATTAAGGAAAATACTGCAAAATCTTGCAGCAGGGCATCATGTCAATTATTTTAGCCACTTAATTTGTCCAGGACTAAACCAGATTCCCAGAAGCTTATCCTATTTTTTTTTTTTTTTTAGTCCATATCAAATTGTGGTTCTTGATATTCAACTACATTCCCCTTTTTGTATATCTACCTATTCAGAAAATTACAGCATCTTTATTAACGAGCTCTGCTGATGGGATATGTGCTGGCAATTACAAGCAAATTAATTTCCTCCACAGAAAATCTGGCCAATCTGTTCTTTTGTCCTGAGTATTTCATGTGTCTTAAAAGGCATTTAGAATAGGATTGGGAATCTTCTGAGCCTGCCACCAGACTCTGGAACTGGGTTTAAGATGGTGGGTGTGTCTTGAGGGAGAACACTCAGGGAATCAGGTAACAAGTTACAGTTGGGATTGGCAAAACACACCTGCTGTTCCTTCTGACTCCTTCAGACAATGCCTGAGGTAAATATTCTGAGGGGGTTCTCTCACACTTGATTTCAGACAATAAATGGGCATTTAATGTGTATTTTAAATATGTGATCAGTACCAGCCTAGAGAGAATTAATTTTTTCCAGTGTTTCCAGCAGCGTTGCTCTCTCATTCTCACATCAGGCAGAGGGTCTGATGAAAAGGCCCCTTGATTTTCAGCAGGAAATCCTAAAATAAAGAGCAGTTTTGTGAGATGCAGAGGGGACCACACTGAGCTTCTCTGTCTTTATTTTTGTTTGGTGCAGACTTAAGTGCTACGACATTTGCCCTATTTCATAGCCCAGTGAAACGTGAAGCACGATTGATTATGTCTATTTACACTTTACTTAAGCCAAACCCTATTCTCAAATAGATTTAGCTAGTGCCATGTTGTTATTATTAACAGGAACACATTTTATTTTATTTTGCAACTGTGGAGCAACTCTGGGGAAGCTGCTGTCCTTGGGCTTTGCCATCAGCTGGCTTCCTAGCAGAAGAAAAACTTTGTGCATGATTTGTGAAAAATTAAAACCATTTAATGCTTTCCATATTATGGCCTCAAACCCGAACATGGGAGAAGACCTTGGGAAAATCACATTTGTCAGAACCCAGGACACCCAGAAGGGTGCCCCGGGTGACATGTGCCCTGGACAGGAAGCCGAAGACACTTGGGACCTCGATCCTAAGCCATGGAGCAAATTGCCAACCCTGTATGAAGAACTACAAGTCACAGAAGTTTAAGTAGCATAATAGTAATTGTCACGGGGTGGAAAATGGAATTTTCATGATTTTTTACTATGGGGGTCTAGGAGACAAGATGGAGGAATTTGGGTGTTGTCCTGTCCTTCTTCCTTCTTCTTCCTAGCCTCCATCTTCTGGGTGGTGGCACACTTGGGTTGGTTTAGAGTAAAAGCAGACTGTTTAATATAGATAATTGGTATTGGAAAGTAATCATAAATAAAGTACATGTAGTTTTTATATAAAAAGACAACACTAGCCCAGGGGTGGGCAGTGTGTGCCCTTGACAGACCTGCAGGTTGGACCTCTGTGGCTGGGAGAGAAAATGTTTCAGATAAGAGAAAATAAACAACTTTGTGAAGCACAGCAGAAGATCTCCAACTCTTTCTTCAGCTGCTGGGCTGGGAAAAAAGGGACTCTTGGGTCTTCCAGACACCAAGAAACCCGAGACACATCGACAGGGAGGACCTAAAAGCTGGGCCAGCTAAGCAGGGAAATGAAGGTCCAAGGGGTGACTGCATTCTGCAAGCCCAGCTTCCCTCCCTCTGTGGCACAGGGATGTAGGGATGGGCAGCTGGGAAGCTGTCTTTGGCAGCAGCCCTGCCTCAAGCAGTCTCTGCAGGTCATTGAATTGGTGCCTCTCTTCTTTCTGCCAGAGCCCTGCAAAAGTCAGCCTGGAAACTGCTGGTGCTGCTGAGGCACCCCGGGTGGAACTCAGCACTGGCTGGGCAGGGTGATGTCGAGGTCGTGTTCACACTCAGGTGTTTGTTATCTCTTATCTATGTTACAGTCTCACAAGCTGTGAGCTCTGCAGCACTTCACTAACAAGCTACAAAATGACCCCATATCTATCTCTAAAAGGTCTTTTAAGGAAACAACTGTCCAATTAAGAAATGACAACCAAATTATTTTTACTTTTAACTCAATAACTAATCACCCATGTCCAACAATGTGGACTTTTCTGTCCAATTACAAAATACCACCCAAACCCATGGAGAAGAAGGTGAAGAAGAAGGACCAGCCACCATCCTAAAACCTCCATCTTAGCTCTATATATATTACTACATTCTAAAACCTTAAACTCCTGAGTTTTCCACCCTGTGATATCACACACTTCTATTCAAACTCCACACCCATAATCACAGTTCTATCATTCAATTTTGGATGCCTTCTCCACAGCCTCAGGTCAAATGCAGTGTTCCCTTGAGGGTCTGTGCCTTTCAACACAGAAAGTCTAAAATTCTCAGCAGCCAGGGTTCCAACAGGGTGAGAGTCACTGGCTCCACTTTTCATCCTCCTGGCAATGGCAGCAGGGGCAATGCCAGCTCTCCCTGGCTCTCCCAGCTCTCTTATCTCTGCTCCCAGGCAAGCAGCTTCCCACCCTTGGCATTTCCAGTTATTGCCAAGGCTCCAGTGAATCTCCAAACCTCTGGATTGGAGTGAATCTCTGCTGGCTCCTAGGTACTGGGTCAAATGGCTTTTCAATCCATGGACAGCTCTCAGGCATTCCTCTGGAGCTGCCTCCCTGTCCATTTATTTGCCCAGTTTCCACTCAAGGGCACAGGTCTGTTGCTTAGCTGTTGGTTGCTTTGGAAAGCAATGTGCTGTAAATATAACATTTCACTGTCTTCGGATGGAACAGTGACTCAATTCAGGATCTGGCATGGAGGGCAGGATCCAAAGGGAGGATTCCCAGTCCTCTGGTGTGCTCTGGGCTGGGTGTTTGCCACACAGAAATCTGCCCAACTTCAGAGCTTCCTCAGCAGCACTTCCATGCATTTATATTGGTGCTGGTTCACTCATGCATAGTTGAATATAAAAATGCTACCTATTAATTGCCTCTGCTAACTTGTTTTAACTGTTGTTTTAACAGGTTTGCATTTACTTAACAAATATATTAAACTATTCTGCCCTTTTCCCTTCTACTTTCCAGATTTTTTTTCTTTTACTACCATCTTTATAATGCCTTCCCTTAAGTTTAATTATTTACTCCTCCTTTATCCAAAAGGCGAGCTCGCCTACTTAAATCTGCAGGAGATAACACCACTTGGCCAGTACATCCACAAATTCCAATTGCCACTGTCCCAAAAATCTTTAACCCAAATGCTAGTAATCCCCGGGAGTGCACTGTGCTTCGGTAGGGTGGGTTTATGGTTTAATGTCCGTGAATGTTACTTTATGATTATTGTTCATTGCATTAGGCAAGGCTCAGAGAAAAGCAAAGCACCCAAAGGTCAGCAGCGAGACACAAATATCTGAGGAGTCCGAGCCCGCATGAAAATGATTATGTCTGACCTTCCCCATCTCTCGGGACGGAGTGCTTAAGACAATGACTGGCAGATTTGTGACGACTGTCTTTACCAATCACTTAAATATTTAGCCCATTCCACGCAGGGCTCGGAGCATGAAGCACCCAGGCAGAGTCCGGGCGCACACGTGAACCTGAGCTGGTTCTGTGATCATGTACAGCACACAGGGGGGGCATTTGCCAAAAAAAACCCCAAAAAAACAAACCAAACAAACCGAGGAAAAGAGGGTTTCCCGAGGTTTGGTGTTGGGATGATTTGGTATATGAGGGTTTAGTAGGGGAGAGGGCTAAGGGGGGAAGGGCTAAACCCAGTTGCGGTTTTCTTCATCTTCATCCTTTCCTCTGAAAAGCAGCGACAATTCTCCGCCCGAGAGAGGGGTGAGACCGGGCGGGGACCGTCCCTTCCCCGGCAGCGCCTCGCTCCTCCTCGCCTGGATTTCGGCGGAGCCGCTGCCCGCCGGAGCGAGAGCATCCCGGGTCCTGCCGGGGGCAGCGCCCTCGCTCCGGCCGCTCCGTTCTCCTCCTCCCGCTCCGCTTCTGGGCTGGTCGGCCCTAGGGGCTCCTCCCCAGCACCTGCCCGGCTGCGGGACGGCCCCCCCGGGCTGGGGGCGGGCAGGGGCTCCCCTCGCTCGCTCCTCTCCTCCCTCCCTGCATCCCCAGGTGCCGCCCGGAGCAGCGGGGGCGGAGGTGCCGCTGGCAGCCGGCTCCGGCCGAGGGGATTCGGATCGGGCAGGTGGGACCCGGAACGGGGCCGGAGCCGGGGAGGGGGTGGCTGTGCCCCGGGGGAGGCTGTGGGGAGAGCGGGGGCTCGTTGCCATGGCTCCCTGCAAGCTCCGCCGGAGGAGATAGCGATGCCAGTCACGGAGGGACCCTCTCCCTCCTCGTGGGTGTGGAGCGGGGCTGGCTTTGGGGTGGTTGCGTTGGGTTTTTCCGCTCCCCCTCCTTCCCTCCCCCTCTACCTCCCCCTTTTTTTTTTCGGGGTGGAGCGATTAATTCGGAGCGCCGGGACGGGGCTGCGGAGCCACCGCCGCCGGGACCCCTCCGCCCGCCCGGGCTCAAGGTACGGCGGGGGGGGCGGGGGGGGGGCGGGGGGGTNGCAGCGGGGAGGGCTCGGGGCTGTCCGGCCGCGGGGCTCGCCCTGCCTGGCTCCAGAAGCGCTCTTTGATTATTATCGCTCTGATTTGAAAACTGGTTTTCCTGCTGCCGGCACCGCACCTGGTCCCGCAGCGGCGGCGCCCTGCGGAGCGATGAGGAAGCGGAGCCGGGCTCAGTCCGGCTCGGGGGCAGCTCGGGGGGTCCCGAGGGCTCCTGGGCAGCCTGTCCGGCCTCTTCTTCCCGCACTCGGGTCCCCGGGCTGAGGAGCTGCTGCCCGCGGGAAGTTTCGGGGGTGCGGAGACCTGCGGAGCCGGGGGACAGCGCGGAGGGGCCGGGGGACAGAGCCATGGTCCAGGGGACAGAGCCGTGGGTCAGGGGACAGAGCGCTGGGGAGGCGATGTGCGCGGAGGGTCCAGGGGACAGAGCCATGGTCCAGGAGACAGAGCCATGGTCCAGGGGACAGAGCCATGGGCCGGGGGCTCGGCTGGGGGTTGGCGGATCAGTCCCGTGCTGCTTTAGGTGGGCTCAAGTTTGCGAGCCCGGATGTCCTGCATCTTGGCGAACACTTGTTTCAGCTTCCCAAATGGTTTTGGAGAGGACTTGGGGTGGCTTTGCTGCAGTTCCTAAATAATTCCCGAAGTCCGCAGGTTGTTTTTGTTTTTTTTTTTTCGCTGGGGAGGCGATGTGCCCGTGTCGCGCTGCAGGAATCGCTGAGGCTCGGTGTCTGGGCTGTGTGTTATCGATCTGTGTTGCATGATCAGAGAGCATCGGGGAGCTTGGCAACGCAGTCCGAGGAGATTCTGTTTTTCCTGTAGTCAGACACAGCAAATGTACGTGGGCTTTGCATCTGCCGCTTCCATCCTTGGGGATACTTGCCTTCTTTTGGGGTAGGAAGGGACTAAGCTGTGTTTTGTTGGGTTATGTACAGGTGTTCAGTACTACTTGGGAATACTTTTGCTTGAAATACGGTTTTGGAATATTTCACCAGAGTGGTGACAGGTGGCATTTCTGTGTCCTTGCCAAGGGTTTGGTGTGACCGAGTTATGTGCTGTGTAGCTCCCCCAAATCCCATTCCACAAGCAATAAATAATAAATGTTATGACTTTAGATACAGGTCCGGGGAAAGGGGAGGAGGTGAAAAGCTGTACTTTAAATAAATATGTATATTTTTGCCATTTATGAACGTGAAATGTTACCTCGTTGGAGCTGTGCTTGCCATCCTCTGGCCATTGCTTCCCACGTGCCTCTGCTTATCTTCTGATATGAAATACCAGAGTGCACAACTCCGGCTGTGTTAGCACTTCTCTCTTGCTTAAAAGTAATAAATTTTCATTGTGTTTCAAAAAACCCCAAGCCAAATAAAGCCCCCCCCCTCTCAATGGGTCATTAAAAATTAGGAAATTATGGTTCACCAGTTTCTGGTGCTCATTTAGGCTGAGCATCTGCTGTCAGTGGAGTCTGGCTTGCAGAGGAACTGCAAGTCCAGATCATGTGACATTAAAATAAGATGCACAGGATAGGACACTGAGATTTGCAGAAGGTAAATTATTTAGAAATACTGCCCAGTGTACATGAAATTATCATTAAATATCTTTAGTAAAAAAACACCTGCCAGCAATCAAGAAGTTGAAATTTTGCCACATGCAGCACACAGCTTGGAAACTAATCTGTTTTTAAACTCTTCCTGTTTATTATTGATTTTTATCAAAATAGGGATGGGATGAATCTTGAATATGAGGCTGAAATAAAGAGACTGTACTTCAGCAATATACATTTAACTCAGTGAGTACAATTATTTTGGGCATTCAGTATGAGTTACTTTAGTAATTAAACTTCATTCATGAAAATATAACAGTCCACTTCTTTACCCAAGAAAGCCAACAGATAAGCCTTATTTAAAGGAAAGATTACATTATTCACAGCTTGGATGTGTACCTCGAGTGGCTTGGACTGAGGCCACCTTGTTTGCCAGTAAAAATTTACTTTATCACTACTATTTGGGAGAAAAAAAAGGAACACAGAGGAATTTATTCCTTACATAAAACGATGTTGGGGACAGTTGCTCCTGTGATCAGAAAGGATCTGCTCCTTTCCCCACTGGGAGAGGACGGGGACTACTTTAAATACTACTAATTAGATCAGTTTATCTTGCACGCATTACAATGCTGTAGTTAGTTAATTATAGCTTTTCCCATTAGCAGTACGTTAAGAATAATGGATTAACATATCACACAGATCAAAAGAACATCTACAAAGTTTATCTTCGAGGAAAGAAAGTGTTATTGTGTGTCAGGAAGTCCCCCTGGCTTTCCCAAGGCACAGATTTTGTTGGAATTCCTGAGCTGGTGCTTCAGAGCCCTATGAATGACTTGAATTGATCACAAACAAGTGACACTAGAGCTCTTGGTTGCTTAGCAACCCACCAAGATGCCACAATTTCTTTTGGTATATTTGTCCAGTAAAGTAGAAATTCAGTTTTGTTACAGATCGTGGGTTCTTTGCGAGCACAAAGCCCACCCTATAACAACCCTAAATCATGGGGAATGAAAATTGATGTCCCAGCACAGGGTTTGGGAGCAGCATGGCAATGAAAACAGAGCAGGAATCTTGTAACCATATTCTGGTGGTGATGTGCTCAGTGTTTTATAACAAGTTTCAATTGTTCTTTCTTGGTTAGACCCCTAAAAACCCCAAATCATTAGTGGGACAAGTTCTATCACAGAAATTCATCCACCAGGTGCTGTTTGAATGGTTCCCCTCATGCTGTCGTGGGCTGTGAGACCCTTCAAGGTCTGTGGGGTTCCCCTGAGATCCACTTTGAAATGCAGCCTGGAATGTGTGGTTTGGTTGTAGTCTGAATTATCCCCTGGCCCACAGGGCTTGGGAGCTCTGCTGGCTGCTCCTCACAGCAGACCCTGGGCCCTTAGCAGACCTTTTTGGGTAAGGGAATAACTCAAGGAGCAGAAGGAAGATAGATATTATCATGATTATCTACCTGAAGTACCAACATGGGCTTCAATGAATTACATTTTGGTCAGTGGGCTCTTTTTTTGTTCCCCTGGCTCCACGTGTGCTGCACCTTGGGAGGGAATCCTGCATCATCCCATCCCCACTCTCTGTGCTTCTGTTGGGGTTACAGGGCCAGGGAAGCCCCAGGGTGAGTTTGGGCTGAGCCTGAGCCAGGATATTCCAGGAGCTCCCTCTGTGCACTTCAGCTGCTAATGGGCTTTTCATCCGTGGCCTCCTGAGCTGGAGCAAAGCTCTGCAGTGTGTGTGGGTGGACCTGGGGCTCCCAGCACCTTTTTGCTCTGCTTATCTCCACCCTTCTGAGCTCTGCTCTGTGTTCATACAGACAAATCCTCATCCTGCTGAAAGCGTGCCTAGGAAAAGGCTGCTAGGGCTGGGAGAGCTGCAGGGTGTCATGGCATTCATGCTACTCAAATAGCAGTGAAGATTTCTTCCCTCTGCATGAGAAAAAGGAATCCAGGTACTTCTCTTTTAGAACTTGGGTATTGAATATTTTACTGTCTATGGGACTAGAGGGGGGTTGTGGCAGTGCCCACAGGAACTGCTGAGAGCACACTGAACCAAATCCCAGCTCGTTGTCACTGTTCCTAGGCTAAGATTGTTGTAGTTCATAATCTGTGTACTTGTAATTAATTGCCTTTCTAGGCTCAGACAGACTCGGGTGAAGAGTTTAGGTGAAGACCTGTGATCTTGGCTGACTTTGCTGTGGTTGTTTTTTCCCCTGTTGTTTCTGTGTAACAAAGTCAGTGCTCAAAACTCAAGGTTGTTGTATTTAGCTTCTTTTTTCCCCTAGCTACTCTCTTCTGTTTTATTCATTGACTTGTGTAAGTGCATTTGCATTCCCAGATGCTGATTAGCGATTGCCTCTGCACAATAAACAGATGAAGGTGCTTGGTGATATTTGGTGCCTCAGGTTTCTCTTCCCAGCGTGTCCAGGCACCCTGCATGAAGCACACAGTGAGTGATGGCTGTGCTGATGTTATTTTCTGGGGTTTCAGCACTCCCTAGCAGATGTTCCCTTCTTCCTTCATTGCACCTGGTCATGTGAAGATCAAAAAAAATGCAGATGGAGAACAGTTTATCATTAAAAGTAGTGTTTATTGGTGCAGCTTAACTAGCTTGTGGTTTTCAGTGTGATTTCCAAGTGCAGATCCTGTTCCATGTAAGAAGGACAAAAATTATGTTGCTTTCTTCGTTAGGGCTTCTCTTCCTATTTTCTTTTGCTAGTCTTCTCTTTTCTCCATTTATGAAGAAAATGACCAACTTCAGGTGGTTTTCTCCTTTAGTTTGTTTTTTCTCTCTTGCAGCAGGCCAGAGTTAAATCAGAGGTGTGGTGAGGGTGTGATTCAGGTTAAAGGAGGGTGAAGAGGAGTTTGGGGGGAACAGGGATGAGCCTGCTTGGATCCATCCCCACCTTTGCTCCTGGTCTGTGGCACAGCAGAATTGAGATGTCTGGGTGCTGGCCTGAGCCAGTGGTGGAGCCTGGGCAGGGCTGTTTCTGTGAGAGAGCAGCTTTGGAGGAGATTTTCACCAGTGTTTCTGTGAGAGAGCAGCTTTGGAGGAGATTTTCACCAGCTGCTTCCCAGTCTGGCCGAGAGAGCCCCAGCCAAGCTCCAGACAGGTGACCTCAGACAGCCCAGACTGTCCCTGTGCCAAAGCCAGAGCTGCCAGTGTCCCTGCTGAATCCTCCCCGTGTCTGCAGCCAGGGAGGTGTGGAAAGGTGACACCTGCCATGGTATTTATCCTCAGAGCAGCACCAAGGGGCCTTTGCCTTGCTCTGGGAGGGCTCGTGGTCCCCAGCCTGGCCCTGTGTCACTGTCCCTGCCTGGTGATGCTGCTGCTGCACTTGCTGCCTCCTCCTCCTCTTCTTCCTCCTGAGAGCATCAAAGGCAGCACCTGGGCTGTTCAGTTCTGCTTCTGAGAGGGCTTTAAAGGTGGGATGAACCCACTTGAAGGGGCTCTGATGGCTAGGGAGTCTCTGTGCCCTCCTGGAGAATACAAAGTGTAACTACAAACAAGCCAAGCAGTGAGAGCACAAGGCTGCAGTCCCCAAGAACTCTAAACATTGCAGTGAGCCAAAGCCCTCCGACCTCCCAATACAGCTTAGCTAGATGATTTTAGTACTTTCAGAAATCTCATTTCAAGCTTCTCCATGTTTGGGAGGCCCACGGGATGACTCTGCAAGGTTTAAGTCACTATGCATAACAGCATCCTGGCTGGAATGAATGGGAAAGGCAGAAATCTAAAAGAAAAAAAAAAAAAAAAGCAGAATTGGGCCCATCCACCTTTCAGTGTGTGTCTGCTTTGGTGACTTTTGGAGTGTGACACAAGCAATTCCCTGTCAGCCTTCCCTGCTGGCTGACACAGAAGAGGTGGCTTTGAATGCTGCCTGCTGTGCTTGTATGGCACTTGAAAGGAGAGAGGGCTGCCTTTAAGGAGAGTCTTCCCACAGCTTTAAAGGAGATTTGAAAAATGCAGCACTCCGTCCTGTCACGTGCTGTTCCAGCATTAAACCTGATGGAGACCTGGAACAATGTCTCAGGAAAAAATGTCTGGTGCCAGTGTGCACCCCCAGAGCTTCAAATAAAATCAGTCCTGATGAAAGATTGCTCTGCTGATAGGGAAAGGAACATTATTCTTGGGGGGCAGATTTTTTTTTCTGTTAGAAAAATCCCCAACAATGCTTCCAGCTAAAGGAGTGATTAACTCAATGAGGTTTTTTTTTAACACATGCATTTTTACAGAATGCACCATTATTTTTGCAGTTTACTGAAATCAGAGGATGGTTAATAAGAAGAAATTGTCTCTAGGTTTGGAAGCAGCCACGTGTTTTTCCCAAGATTGATCTTGTAGGTCTGTCTGTCCATCACTGAAATCCTTCCCTCTGGGCAGTTTGTGTTGGTTGATCCAGGTCTGTATGTACACTTGAATCCATGCTTGTTTGTCTAATTTTGTTGATTTTACTTCTTTGTAAGCAAAATACTCCAAACCACAATGTGTTTGCTGAGTTCAGTGAACTTATTACCTAAAATTTGGGTTATTGCTCAAGTGCTTTACTGAATAAGGGCACTGTGTTTTATTCTTTCATATCACTCCACCACTGACTTTGTTCCAGTAAAACTTCATTGAGAGGATAGATTTTAGTGGATTTCTGTTGTAAGTCAGAGGAGGTCCTGTCTGATTTTTTTTATTTTTTTTTATTACTCAGTTTTACAGGAATATTCAGTACTTGCTTTGAGTTCTGCCAAGGCATTGGTCAAAACTGCAGTAATATTGGTCATTACCATCCCCATTCCTTTGAGATAAATATTCCTTTTGTTGCATCTGGGCAGAAGATAATGGCACAGAACTGGACTACTGCTATCTGCCAGTTCTAGTGGCAGATTTTATTTAACATACTTTTAGGATAATCCATGGTGACTTCCAGGCTGGATATTGCCCAGGCAAAGCACTGGTGAAGTCATGGCGCCACTAAAATGGATGCTCAAACTCCCAGTGACCTCAGCAGAGTCAGCTTTTTGTCCCAGGAGTGATGAAAATCTCATTTACAGCCTAACCAGTTTGAGGAGGAGGTGTAATGGCTCAGGTCCTTGACTGATACAAATGAGGCTGCTTCAGCTGAGGGTGATTGAGTTACCCTGGCTTGAGCCATCTGGGATTTTGGAGAATCCACCATCCACGTGGGCTATGCAGGCAGCAGAGTTGGGAGCTCTGTGACTCTGCCTCCTCTCAAGTGTCTCCTGTTTTGACTGGGAACAAATACCCAGCAAACAGCCCTGAATATTCCTGTTTTCTGAGCCACAGAAATGACACTGGTGGTGTGTAGGGTAAGGAGGAGCAGTGATTAAAGGGCCGTCCCAGCTGTACAGAGCTAAGCCATACCTGCTCCATTAAACTGACAGGGTTAGCACTGAAATCCACAGTAATTGCTCAGGGTTTACCACCTGCATGACAAATGCACCTTTCTGTTATTGACTGCGTGAGGCTGGACTTAGGCTTCCACCTAAATCTGGGATTTTTATGATCTCTGCTGAGCCTGTGGAATTGCAGCCTTCCTGCTGTCAGTGTGTGTGCAGAGCTCAGCCCAGGGTTCTGCTCACCCTGATTTTTGGCTAATTCCTGTCCAGACAGTGCCTGCCTGCTGGGAGAGGCTCAGGCTTGCCTTTCCAGCTTCGCATTATATCCCAGGGAATTGCTGAAAATGGAATTGTTGGAGGTGTATTACAGAACAAAGCTTTACTAAAGGTGAAGTGCAGTCAGTGTGGTGGCACCAGAAAGTAATCACAGAGTGGCTTGGGGTGGAAGGGACATTAAGGATCATCTCTTCCCTCCCTCTTGCCATGGCAGGGACACCTTCCATTATTCCAGGTTGCTCCAAGCCCTGTCCAGCCTGGCCTTGGGCTCTGCCAGGGATCCAGGGGCAGCCACAGCTGCTCTGGGCACCCTGTGCCAGGGCCTCCCCACCCTCACAGGGAGGAATTCCTTCCCAATATCCCATCCAAACCTGCTCCTTCAGTTTGAATCCATTCCCCCGTGTTCTGTCACTTCATGCTCTTGTAAGTAGTCCCTCTTTATCTTTTTTGTAATAATTATTGGTGATGCAGCCCCTAAAGAAAAGGAGATTTCTCCCATCTCCTTCCCCGTGAGCAGGATGCGCCTTTTGGAGCATTGTACCTCATTATCCTGCCAGAGCAGCACATTTTCCCTGTCAGCCATTCCCCCTGTCAGACATCCCTGTGCAGTGAAACCTCACAGAATTCCAGCTGCATAGCAAGAGGAAAATTTCATCTTTGGTGCATTAAATTATGCCTCAGTGTTCATTAAAGAAAAAAACAACCATGAAAACCACAACAGGCAACAAACCTGGAGGGTTATTCACAATCTTATCATGTGTACCACCAAAAAAAAACAAAACTGGAATAATCTTTGCATTCAGCAGATAAGCAGTATTCTCCCTACAAACCTTTTCCACTGTGATCCTCCAAAATGTATGCTGAGCTTGTCTGTGCACAAAGCTCCCTGAAATGGGTGGTTTGACCAAATTTTTTATCCCTGGATAGGATATAGTCAGGAATGTTGTGTATTTTCCCTGCTAATTACATAATGCACTCACTGAAAAGAATAATGTATGCAAAGTTTGGATGCTCAGGCAATGACAATCCATTTAACCATTTATAGCTTTATGTGTTTTATAATCCCTGAACCCAAATGTCCCCAGAGAGGGAACGTGCCCTTAAAAATTTTCAGCCTTTAAATTAAGTGAATTTAAATTTGCTCATTTGCATATTTTCCCTTTCTTTGTTCTGCCTGAATGAGATATTACTCCAGTAATTGAACTGTAATTTCAGCCCAGGTAAATGATGTAAGACAGGCGAGATTCCGGGCGCTGCCTGAGCCGCTAATCCGGCGATTTGCAGCACACCTTGGAGAGGAGAGCCTGTCCAGAACACTTAGGATCACCCAGCGTGGGGCTGCCACTTGAAAGTTCAATCAATCTCTGGTGCTAAATGTGCTCCTGGGGGGAGGGAATTCCTGGGAAACAAACTTCTCACTGAGCTGATGTCATACAGAATTCCAAAGGGGTTTGGGGTGGAAGGGACCTTAAAGATCTTCTTGTTGCAGCCAAGCCCTGTCCAACCTGTCCTTGGACATTTCCAGGGATCCAGGGGCAGCCACAGCTTCTGTGGGCAGCCTGTGCCAGGGATCATCACCCTCACAGGGAACAGTTTCTTCCTGATATCTCACCTAAATTTCCCCTCTTTTCAGTTTGAACCCATTACTCCTTCAATTTTAATCCTATCACTCCAGTTTCTGATGAAATACATAGGTGGGTCAAAGCTGAATTCTCCTAAAAATAAAATTCCATGAAATTTTATAAAATTTACGAATTTTTGCTAAAGAAGAGCACTGAAGCTTCTGAAAGAGTTTTCCTGAGCAGGCTCTGGTGATGGCTTTTTGGTGTGTGTTGTTCTCAGCCCATGGATTTGGCATCTCTGTACCTGTGTGACAGCTGAACTGGGATGGGTGGGCAGGAGTGGTGCGGGAGGGAGTGGCCAGACTGTCAATATCTGTTGGAAAAAGCCTTGGTTATGATCTTTGGGAAAGGTTGGGTTGTACAAGGCTGGCAAAAAGTGGTTTTGGCTCCATTATCCTGTGTATCTTCTGCAGGAATACAGGAGAAGCCCATGTGCAAAGGGGGAAAGCAGAAGAGGTCAGAGATGATTGTCTGGAGATCTTGGCACCAATCCCAGAAAAATAATGGAAAAGTTGATAGAGGAATGAATTAAAATAAAGAATAGAGATAATTTAGGCCTCTCTTGAAAGGGAGGAGTTACAGGTTTGATAAATGAGGATAACTGAGGTTTGTGTCAGGGTTTCCTGCTGTTAGGTGTGGTATGCTGTGAAACCCCAGTTAAAACCAAACAATCCCAGCAAAGCTGATGTGTGGGACTGGCAGCAGTCTTGTTTCACAGAATCACGGAATGGTTTGGGCTGGAAAAGACCTTAAATCCCACCCAGTGCCACCCCTGCCATGGCAGGGACACCTCCCACTGTCCCAGGCTGCTCCCAGCCCTGTCCAACCTGGCCTTGGGCACTACCAGGGATCCAGGGGCAGCCCAGCAGGCTGAAGGACAAATAGGATCCTTTCACACAGGGATTTGATCTGAATCCATGAGAGTGCTGGAAAGCCGGGGTCAGTTGTGTCAACAGCTGAAAGAAAGGGTTTACAAACCTGGAGAGTCAAGGAAATAACCACAATATTGATTTGAGGAGTGGAGGAAATTCCCTGCAGTGAGAGATTTACAGCTCAATCTGCTTAGCTCATCAAAAAGAGGATTGAGAGGGGACTTGATTACAGGGACAAGTATGTTCATGGGGAAAGCATATCCAGCTTTTTAATCAAGAAGAGAAAAGAAAAATCAGATCCAATAGCTGCAAGCTGGAGCCAGACCATTTTAAATTAGACATTAAAGACAATTTTTTTTTTTTAATCTGTGATTAACCACTGTAATGAACTGTGATGTGTTCAGATGGAGACTGGATACCTTGTGTGACACAATCAAACAGGAGTTGCTGGATATGATTTGCAGAGGGTAGGGAAAAACACAACAGAATGTGATGTACAGAAAAGTGCAAAGCCCTTAAAATGTTTGAGCATTGGAAGGGCAGTTGAGGAAGAAGAAAGAAAAGGGAACTTACATGGGAATCACAAAAAGGAGGAATAGAAGCACTGAAAGGACAAAGAAAGGAGTTTCAGAGCTTCTGTTTCGAGTATTGCAGCATATGTGTGAGCAAAGTGAGTTTTGGCATTGGGAGACCTTGGGTGTTGGCAGAGCTGGAGTCATCTGTCTCCCAGTCAAAACAGCAGTTTTGGATTCTGGGCTTTGTTAATGATGATAAAGAAACCTCCTTTTTGTGCTCTGGGTTTTTGGCAGAGTTGTGGTGCTGGGGGAGACGATGGTGCTGCCAAGAGCAGGGATGGACCCGAGGGTGGGGTCCCACCGAGGTTGTGCCACCCTCCCCTGGAGCCAAGGGCATGTCCTGTGTCCCTGGGCATTGGTGTGATGTCCCATTCCAACACCGAGGTGTCACTGGGGTCTCCTGTGTGCCCCCACTTTGCTGCCATCAGTGTTACACACACAAGAGTTAAAGGAAATTAAGAACTTTATATTTCTGCCATTGAACCAGATTTTCAGGAGGATGCCTTGAGAGGCTGCCTGGAACAGAGTTAAAGGAATAAAGTAGGGATTTATTAAAAGGCCTTCACAGGATTCACCTTGGGCTGGACAAGGCCATGGCTCCACCCAAGATGGACCCTTGGTCACAAGTTCTCACACTTTTATCAGTTTTGGTCATGAGTTCTCACACTTTTATCAGTTTTTGTCCATTTCCATATTGGGGTTCATTGTCCAGTTCCAGCTCCAGGTGATGCAGTCCCACCCTCCCAGTTTGCTCTCCTCAATTCACTGTTTTTTACACTTTTTGGGCTGAAGCTGTAATGGTCTCCTTGGTTCTGGGCTGCAAAAGGATTGTTCTGTGTGACTGAGCTGTGAGGAGAGCTGCTGACACTTGATATGGAGTTCAGAGTCACACACCAATGCAGTGCAGAATCTAAAAAATACAAAAGCTAAAACTTAAGGCACCAAGGAAATTCTGCAGGGAAATCTCAGTGGTCTCAGGATTTTTGATGTGTTCTCTTTGTATGTTTGTTCTCTGAAGTTGTTCCACCAGAGCAGTGATTGAGACTTCTTTTTTCCAAGAAACATAACTCTATTACAACTGCTTACAGTGCCTAATAGTGAGATAATCATTAATTTACACCTAAAATTGTGTATTTTCTGTGGGGCAGTGCAGTGGTTCAGTCATGACCCTGCTCCAGGTGACTTTGTTGCTGGTTTTTTTCCCTGTGGATCTTTAGCTGTAAGGGAAGTGAAAGAGATGCCTTAAACACTGTCAGTAATTTTGATATCATGGGAGCTCTTTAGCCAGGACTGGAAATCACTTTTCCAGAAAAATTTCCAAAACTCTTCTTTACTTCCACAGCAGAGAATATTCTGTCATGGTTATGTGGAGGGAAATCACTCACAGAATGCTGTTTTTTTACAACTCCATCCCAAAGGTGTTACCTTTGTTTAGCAACATTCCCTGCATTGTTTTTGGACTGGAAGAGAGTCACTGTTTCAGGATCTTTTCAGTGGAAATAGGAACATGTTTTCTTTGGACTATTTAACAAAACCATCAACTCTTTGGGATCAATTAGAGCTCCAATTACCTGCAGCTCTGTTTCTGCCTTGGATGGCCATGGACATTTTGCACGGAGCACCAGAGTGTGGAATTGGGTTGGTTATGGCCATATTCTGCTTGGAACTAGGAAAGCTGCTAAATGGGAATAAACTGATTTATTGGGAAAAAACACTACAAAGCAAAGGATGTGTGTCCTACCTGTAAGAATTGGCTGAGTGGGCAGTAGTTATTCCAAAATCCTGTTGGAATACATCAACCTTGCTGATCATTTTCTTTCTCAGTGGACATCCCAATAATTGTCTTTACCCCAGGATCCCCTGGAAGCTGCTCTCAAATCAGAGCAGCCCTTCAGCATTTAACTCCTGCCATTGTGGCATCCATTAGGAATGCAGAGAGGTAGGAATTACCCTATTCAATGCGATTAAAGATCCAATTAAGCTGGAATCCTCTCTCTGTTAGTAGCCAATACCACATGACTCAACACCCTGGGAAAAGCCCCAAACCTTCCTCCCGCCTCCCCTGAACCCTCATCACAATTAAGGAGCAAATTGTCCCCTAAAGATTTTTATTTTATTTTATTTTATTTTATTTTATTTTATTTTATTTTATTTTATTTTATTTTATTTTATTTTATTTTATTTTCCAGCTTTGCTTCCATCCTGAAACATGAGATCAATAGCCCTTATAAATTCTCCTGCCTTGGGAAAGTATCATTATTAGCACTTGAAATACCTAATCATTCTCCTAATCATCCTGCCCTTTGTATCAATAACTTTTTTGTGTCAGACAGGTCACAAAGTTAATTATGGTGATTTTCTGTCTTGTTTTAAATGTGCTGTGTCTTAATTCCAGTGTGATCATTGGAATGGCTCTTTGACCTTGTCTCACCTGTTTTCATAAATACTCGTGTCTGTCATGTCCATTCCTTGAAACACTTCATCTGCACATGAAATCCTGAGGATTCCTCTCATTCCTTTCTTAAAGGGACTTTTAATATTTTCCTTTGGTTTTTTATTTTTTTTTTTAGTTTAGTCCTTTTACATCTCTAATTTTTGAATGCAGTTCTGCTTTGTGTCAAAAGCAAAAATAAATCAGCACATCTAAATTACTAATAATTATTATTAATAATTTGTTTAGCTCTTTCTAAGGCATTCTGTACAGAATCCTCATATCAGCTGCATCTTGAGCACCTTGGGCTGCTGAGCAGATGCTTCCTATTGAAGTGATTTTTATTCATTTTTGTGGAAAGCAAAGAATCCAATTGAATCCCTCTTCTCCTTCAGCCTCCTCAAGGCCAGGGGCTATTTGGTGAATTTAACTTCAGTTACATCAAATGAAACAAATCCATTCTAACCCTTGAGGAAGCCTCATGTTTTAGATCATAGGTTGCTTCTAAATATAGGGCTGGGAAATTAATGTCTCCCTGGATGGATGATGCTGTAACTGTCTCCTGCAAGGGTTTTCACTGTTTCCTTTGAACTGAGTGGCCTGGTCATTTCTGAACAGGCTGAAATTTGAGTGGATAAAGTGTTTATAAAATATTTATTTATGAATATATATATTTGTGGTTATATATTTATGGTTTTATATATGTGTGTGTGCACAAAATTAGTTAAATTACTGTATTTGTGTGGTTTTGCACAGAATTGTTTACCCATGGTGGCAGTACATGGAAAATAAAATCATTTAGGAGATATATCTATATCTTTATTTTTGTTTCGAAACCATTTTGTGCAACAGGCAGTAGCTTTAGCCTTGGGCTCTGGAATCTGATATTACATTTATCTTCCCTGAAAATAATCAGAGTACATCAACATCTGATGTGCCTGAAAGGGAAACAAACACAAGTGAAGCAGCTGAATATGGAGCATATGAAATGTTTCGAATTATTCCTGAGCTATGAACTTTGAAATTTGATATTACACACCTATAATGTGTTTTCATGAATGTTCCCATACAATTACTTTTATACCTTCTATTTATAAATAAAGATAATCAGATTTTTTGCCTCGTGTGGGCACATGAGAAGTGCTGGGAAGCTCATACACTAAAGTTTATTTCTTCCTCTAATTATTAATAATTAGGTGTTACCTGAGAGGTGGTTCTGATTCCTTCTGTTTTGGGATGTTGTTTTATTTGGGTGCTCCTCTCTGAGAAACAAAACAACTTCATAACTTCATCCTGTCTTTGGCACTGGCACTCAGAGCAGACAAAAAGATTCAGATTTATATTTTCTTCTTTTTTTTTTTTTCTTTTTTTTTTTTTTTTTTTCATAAGTGACTTGCTCCCCAGGCATTTTTTGACAGGGAGGATATAATTTCAAATTAAATGTGAATGTGGAGGCTTTCCAAAGCTCCAAATTGCAGAGATTTCTCAGCATGGCTCAAGGAGAAATAAAACTCTCCATGCGGATGGGCTGCTGTGGTGGGAGGGGGCAGCTCTGGTACTAAAGCCTGAATTTGCCTTGCACAAATTTGGACAGGAGAGAGTCCCTGTCCATCACTGAGCTGCTTTCATTCACTCTTTAACAACCCTTTCCTATCTGGAAACCTCAGAAAGGCCAACGGGGCACAGCTGGATTTTCCCTTCTGGCTTTCTCTTTCACCTCCAGATGGTGACTGGTGCTTTAACACCTTATTTATCAGGTGAGTCGGGAGCATCAGTGAGCACAGGTGTTCTTAAGAGGAAGAATTTGGTGTCAAAGCAGGAATTCAGAGGGCCAGGAAGGGCTTTTTGTCCCTGCCAAGGTGTTTGCTCTCATTTTGGATGGGGAGAGGTGCAGTGAGGAGAGGATGTCCCTCTCCATCGTGGTGGGGCTTTTTCAGCTACTCCAGGAAATTGGTGTCTGTGATTTGTATGGCTTTTGAAGGAAAAAACCCCCTTAACACTCCAGATCTAAAACATGAAAGGATGAAAAACATTAAAGGATCTAAAGTGTGAAAGGATGTCCCAAGTTTAGGAGCAGATCTTTCTTCCTGATGAAACACAGCACAGAGGAACCTCTGTGCTCCTTGCCTAATCTTCAGATTCCTGTCCCAGCCCTAACAAGGTCAGGTTTGCATTGTCTGGAGCTGCTGCTCTTTGTGTGGGTTCTGCCTGACTGAGGACATGACATCTCCTCACAGTTTTCCTTTCATTTCCCCACCTTTATTCTCTTTTTCACCTTTTGTTCCAGCGTTTGGCCTGTGTTTCACCTCTTGCTCTGCTCCTCCCTCTGCAGTGCTCCTGTCCCCAGCACTGCTGGCTCTCAGAGATTTTGTAGCCCCCAAAACTTTCCCAGCCAGGATGTTTTGGAGTCAGTGTGGTTTGATGCTCCTGTCCCCAGCACTGCTGGCTGTCAGGGGTTCTGCAGCCCCCAGAACTTTCCCAGCCAGGATGTTTTTGGGGTCAGTGTGGCTTGATGCTGATCAAGGACTGTTTCTACCTGGCATCTGTTAATTCAGACATCTCCTGGAAGTCGTGGAATTGCAGAAATGTGTGTGCAGGCAGGATCTGTCTCTCTGCACTAAAATCTCTCCCTCTGATCCCTCTGGAGAACCTTTTTTTAGATGTGGTCACAAATTTCCTTTGTACCCCCTGTGTGTTCAGGAGGTTTTTCCTTCAGTGCTGAGCATCCAGCCTCGGAAAGGAGCGAGAGCCAACTCGGAGAGCTTTAACCCATAATAAGTCTGATGTCCTCGGGGAGAAGGGAGATTAAGGAGCCCAAATTCTCCAGGAGATTGTCACTTGGCTAATGATGATCGTAGCCCACGGCAGTCGGGGATGATAGGGCTGATACTTAGCAGGGGTTGTGAACCAATTAGTCTGCTCAACAAAACACTTGGTCCATTGGGTGCAAATGTTAGGAATATTTATAGGGCTGGCTCTGCAGTCAGCTAATCAAAACTGGAGAAAGCTACTTAAGAACCTGTCTCAGGCTCTGCAGAGGCCCTGGGATTACACAGCTGACAGATAAACAAATGTTTGCCCACGTAAATATTAGGACTCAAAGACTGTATTTGAACTCTTTCTCAGTTTCCTGGTGGTGTAAAATCAATTAGGGGTGATTAAAGCACGCTGGAGTGCACTCCCCAGTGGAGAGCAGGCTCTGGAGGTGGCTGTCCATGGGCTTCTCCCAGCCTGGCTTTTGGGGTGTCCCAGGTCCAGGTGGGGGTGTCATCAGCTGACCAGGTAAAATGGCAGCAGCACAATGAGAATTCAGGTGGTTTGCATTCATTAAGTGCCTAATGCTTCAGCCCTGAGTGTTCTTATCAACTCCTTAACCCATCAACTCCCAAATCTGCTGATTTTCCAAAATATGACACTGTTGGAAATAAACATTGGTCTCACAGTTAGAGCTGTCCAGCACCTTCTGCTGCTGAGGCACAGACTTGGTCCTTGCATAAAGTCTAATAGTAGAGTTGGAGAGAAAAGAATTCATCTTAATTTACCGGCTGGCTTAAATGTTTCCAAGGGTTTCTCTATTGGCTTGTTTATTTATTTGCATTTCATTTCAAATTTTCAGGGGTTTTCCCCCTCTGATGTCAGGCCTCAGTTGCAGAAACACTTCTGTAAAACAGACAAGAGTGAGAAAAATCCACAGGCTTCCCTGGAAAAGCTTTCTGAATGCTGAGAGTATTGATTGCTGAGATTGAAGGCATAAATGTGGTTATACATGTCTTTACAGAGAATCTGCAACTAGAAGAACAGCTTCTAACCCTACTGCTCAGCTCCTCACCAAAACATTCTGCCTTGCTGTTTTCCAGCTGTTATTTTACAGCAAGTGATCATTTTGAAATACAACCATTTTGGGTTTGGGGCTCAAGGTTGTTTTCTTCAGTTTATTTGAAAAATCACATTAAACTAGGGCATTTACTGCATTTGGCAAGCTCTACACTGGGTCTTTACTTAAAAAAGAATAATCAAATTTTAATAAAAGCCAGGTTGCAGATTGTTCTGGCGAGCACAATGTGATTTTATTTTTTTATTATTGTTATTGTAGGTTTTTTTTTTACACCCTCCTGTGTGTAAAAGCTTTCTTTATGCTGCTGCTACTCTGGCTGTAAATGGCTTTAAGTGCATCAGGTTTTAATACACAGATGCTCTTTCTGATGGCTCCTGTGTGTTGAAAATGACATAATGTCTTTTTTGAGCCTGAAAAGCACCATTCTCATTGGTCCTGGTCACTGTGTTAATAGTGCTCTTTATTTGTAGGTTTTCTTCAGGTTTTTTTTTTTTTTCTTTCTTTTTGTTCATGTGTGTATCAGAGACACAACACACTGGCAGTTAAATGGGGTAAAAATGATCTTTTGGAGAGGATGGTCCAAGTCCATGGAGACTCTCCAGGGATCTCATTAAAGCATTCTTTCCTAATCCAGCGTCCTGCAATATCAGCTCTCCGAATCCCCACAGTGTGCCTTCCTGATAGGTTAGTTTACACAGAATTAATTGTCTAATTTCGCAAACAACCAGTACAGTGCACATCGATTTTTATTTATTTATTTATTTCGCCGTCTACTTTTAATCTGGTGTGTTGCTTTTGTGGATTCTGCTTTGTAATTCAAGGTGGTTTTTACAACCCATCCCTACTTACACCACTTTGTTATAGCCTATATCACATAGGAATCATTATTTATTTTTATCATTCTTCTTTTCATCCTTCCAATATATAAGAATTGCTGGTAATTTAAGCAATAATTTTCTGCATTAAAAAAAAAAACAACAAACAACCAAGTATAAGGAGGTTTCAGAAAAGGAAATTCAGATTGTTTAAGGCTTCAGTGGTTTAGATGCTCCAGAGACTGATCCTGAATGAGGAGCTTGGATTTTCCTTGTCCTCAGAGGTCACCTGGCTGCTTTGGTGGCACTGGAATAGCACAGGGAAAAAGGGAAAATGAGCCTTGTCCAGAACAAAGGACCAGCAAGAGGAAATCAGTTGATACAGAAGAACAGAAAAATACATTTGAATAAAATCTCATGGACTGGGCTGCACATTTGGCTCAATAAGGTTTTTAAAATATATTTGGAGGATCTGTTTTAAGGTAAAATTCTTGAAATGTAACTGGCACACAGAGAATTTTTTTGCATTAGAACCAGAGGATTATTCAGGTTGACCAAGACCTTTAAATTCATCAAGTTGAACTTACTACCCGTGGTTTTTAACCACATGAGAAAGATGGATTTACTCACAATACCCCTCAGCTTGCTTTGGCCAGGCTGCTAAAAACCTGCTGCTCCCAAGCACCAAACTGCTTGGCTCCTCATTCTGCTGCCCTCAGGAGACAGATTCCCTTCCCTTCCCTTCCCTTCCCTGTTCAGGCACAGGGAATAGGAGTAAAAAGATGCAAAAATGGGATAACTTCGGTTTATGTAAGTGAGGGAGATTGAGGCAGTAGGACAAGGTGAGAGAAAGGACAAATCAGGATGGCTTATTTGGAAGGCAAAAAAAAAAAACCCAAACAAAGCAACAAAATTATCCTCACAGCCTGTTGTGATTCAGAAAATGTGTTAATCAACACTAGGATTTCATCTTCCATTTCTCATTTGCATACACAAAACATTTTCCAGTAAAAACTACAACTTCTTGTGTAAGAAGTGAGCATTTTGGACAATTTTTATGTTCTCTGCGTTCCCTCCTTTGCCAGCATGTCTAGGATGGTAAATAGAAAAGAAGTCAGGGAAAGTTTGCTTTGCCATCTCATTTATTGTCCTTTTGGCTCTTGCTTCCATTAAAGAAATTCAGGAGCAGTGGGAATTGACACTGGGAATTTACATTCCCACAGCTGTTCCGAACTCCTTTTGCAACAGGGATTGGATCTCCCTGTTACACACTGGGGCTGAAAAATGAAAAAGGTAAATGGGATTTCTCCATCACTCCCAGAGTTCCCAGGAACTGCACGCTGGCTTGAGCAGACCTGAGGCTCAAGCCTGTTGGGAGGGAATGTGGGACAATCCTGTCTGGCCCTGTGACAGGGATGTGACAGTGAGCAGACCCCCGAGAGCTGTGTCCCATCCTGGCCCTACTGGCAGCGTGCACGTTCTCCTCCTGTCAGTTGTTATCTCAGGCTGGTGACATCATACACTAAATAACACTTAAGGCAGGTCTCTTCCCATTAAAAGATGAATTCCCAGCACAACTGAAACCTCTGGGGACTTTGTCACCAACTTCAATGGGGTTCAGCTCCCACCTTGTGGCTCCATGGGAGGAAGAATAAATTGCTGCCGCCACCGCGACTGTCGGTGCGGTGCCGGGGGAAAGGATAATTAGCAGTCAGTCATGGAGCTGGTTGTCTGATGAATAATAGAACTGAGTACAAGTGAAACGTTGCCTTCCAAGTGGGTAAAGTGATTTTAGCAGATTAACATGAGTGTAGGCAGCCAAGAAATATGGCATGAAAACCAAGTGTGAGAGGAGTTCTAGACAGAAGACATCAACTTTTCCATCTGTCTGGCGTCCAAAACATGCTGTGGATTTTTGTGTAAATACTGCACCAGGAAGTTGTTGTTATGTTAATACTGCACCAGGAAGTTATTGGGCATCAAGAAGTCAAAGTCTTGTGTAACTAGGATTTGTTTCTTTATTTTTTTTTGTGGAAGTGGGTTGATTTTCTTAGAGGAGCATGAGGGAGATTTCAAGGAACACTCTTCTCCCTTTTTGCTTCTTGTCAAAAATACCTTTGGAACTTGTTAGAGGAGCTCCTTTGCAAGGTGTTCAAGACCAGCTTGGATGAGGATTGGAGCAACCTGGTCTAGTGGAAGGTGTCCTTGCCCATGGCAGGGGCTTGGAACGAGATGAACTTCAAGGTCCCTTCCAAACAAAACCAATCTGTGATTGCACAAGGATGATGGAGCATGTTTTATTGGAAACCCTGGCTTGGAAACTCTGATTGCTAACAGAAAAATGGTGAGACCAGCTGGTGCAGAGAACCTGTGGGACAAAGACAGGTGCTGGGTTTGCAGATCTGTTACCTCTGAGCAAAGCAAGCAACAATTAAAGCAGAAGAAAGGCAGCCCAGTGTAGTTTTAATCATTAGTCTCAGTTTGTCATTGGTCTTAACGCTGCGTGAAGCTTTGTGAGAGCATAAAGGCAGCTCTGTAATGCCAAGCCTTTTAACCAGCCCTGTTTGTGGATTGTGATTGGCAAAGCCATTGACTTCATATTCTTTCATGTTCTTTCTGTTCCCCCCTGTTTTGATGTTATCCTGCAGTCATCTTAGCTGCGTATTAAACAAGAGACTGCTTCAATATAAAATGATCAAAGGGCTGGGGGAACACAGGGCCATAAAGAATATATGGAGAGCTTGGGGAGAATGGTGAGTTGAATTTAAAGGCTTTTTCAAGCTGCTTAATTCCTGCTTAGATTTCTGGTGTCACCAATAGGCAACAGTCCCTTTCTTTAAATCTTTTACTAAGGATTGAGTGGCAGAATCGCTGTTTTACATGAGGTTTAAAGAGTAAAAGGCCACCCTGAAGGTCAAACCCTAGGAGATTTCCTCTAAGAGCTCATTGATTCTCCTAGATTTTTGACTAGGAGAGAGACCACTCCTTCCTAGATCTGCAGCTTGGATACAAGTGCCTCAGTATGTGCCAGCACAGAAGGCAGGAGCCAAAGCGTAAGGGCAGGAAAAAAAGTAGAGAGAAAGATGCTGTGGGGCAGACAGACAATGATCTCAGTCTTGTATCATTCGCACTGGTGACATTATTAGCTACTGGTCCATGAAAAAAAGGGCAGTATTATTTTATCTGTCTCAGAAATGGATTATGTTAACAATGAAATTGGGCAGGATAAAGATTTATTGTCCCATCCTCAGCTTGAGTAAACAGGCACAGGACCTGAGTGTGTGGGGATGGAAAAGCTGGGACGTAAATGCTGGGGATCTGGTTTTCTTCACATACAGACACAAATTCAAGGGTGCTGTGACTGCACAGGCAAGTAACCGTCTCTTTTTTATACCAAAAAAATTCAAATGAGCATGTTTTGCCTCTCTAACCTCATTAGAGTGTTGGCTTTGTGAGCTGCCCAGTGCTGTGGTAGTGATTAGCAAAAGCCTACCCCATAAGCAAACTCTGTATTTGTGCTATTACCTATTCCTGTGATATTTCAATCTGATTCATTAGAGAAATTAGCATTTTTATGGACTAATTAGGGGAAAATGTTGCTCATACTCTTCCTGATATACAGGGATTTTTCATACAACAAAGCCACATAGAAGTGAAACACGATTCCACCCCCCAAAAAAGGGAGAAAAGCAAAATGATTTTTCTAATTAACATAGAATATTGGGGAGATTTGAACTTAAAATCAGGAATTAAGAAACTGTTAGATTGCTGCACTACTGGCAGTTTGTCCAGTCTTTTTGAATTTGTAATTCCAGCTCTCTTTCAGCTATTTTGGTTCTTGAGGCATAAAAATATTTTAAAAGCTGTCAGTCAGTCACTGTATTTTTTGTGACAGTTGCAAAATGCATGGTAATGAGAATGAATAGTAATGAGTGCATTATTCAGCAGCTATAAATACCAATTGATTTCCACTGTAAGTTTATATATTTCAGTCAACCTGCATTTTTAGCCTTTTTTTTTTCTCCTCTTTAAAACCAGGCTCAGGTTTTATTAGACTGTAGATAACAATCATTCAAACATGTCTTGGTTTCCTTAATGAACCACTTGCTTTTGAAGTTTAATTCTAAATCTGCCTGTGTGTCACTTGCTCCTGCTCACGTTTTCTGTTTGCCAGGAGGGTAAAAATGGGTGTCTGGGACTGAAAACATCTGAGGTCTTTGCAGGGGAAGTGTTTTGGGTTTTTTTTTCTTTTCTGAGAAGGTGGAATAACATTATTTTAATCAGAGCAGACATCTCCTGTTTTGATGGCTATGTTCTGATAATGATCCTGCTTTGCAGAGGCTCAGAGCAGCAAACCCTTCATTCTGGCCTTCTGTGGAAAAGGCAAAAATCTCCATCTTGCACAGAGGGGAGAAGTTCAATTAGGCCTTCTGGTGTCAGGGGAGGTTGATCAGGCTTTAATTGGATCCAGCTGACTGGCTTTTAGGCCATGCTATTGCTCACCTGCAGTTGGCTACTTCTCAAATATGTATGGAATTTTGTATTGCATTTGAAAGCGTCGCATCAAGTCAGAATAATTATTTAAAATTATACTTTGCAGTGAATGCACTCTGGTGAGCACAAGTGAAGGAGAAAACATTAAAACTGTGGAAGAATATAAGTAGGAAGGGACCTTTGGATGTCCTCCTGTTGAATGTTGGCGTTGAACTTAGTGTTGACTTTGAACTTAAATCAGGCATTGAACTTAATGTTGACTTTGAGCTTAAATCTGGTTGCTCTGGGCTTTGCTGGGTTGAAAACAGGAATTTGGCTTCTCTCTCCATATTGGACAAACCCAGTTCTCCCAGCTCTCCTCCAAATCTATGTGCTGCATTATTAGAACCTAGATACTAAGAATTTTAAACTGTGTTAAAAAACACAGACCCTCAGCTCCACCTGGGATTTGATTTGCTTTTCCTCCTTTTTTCCCTGCAGTTTAGGCCAGGCTTCTGTAGTTCTCCTGGACAGTCCCCACTTCCACCTTCTGTTCACTTTCCTTCTGTGTTGGAGCTCGCTCAGGGATTCCATGTCCAGCCAAGTCAGCCTCCTGCCACGTCTGCTCGGGGTGGGCTGTTCTTGTACTTTGGGGAGGTTTTCCATGAAGATCACAGAGCTTTCCTGGGCCCTTCTGCCCCCAGGGCAGTCAGCCATGGCCTTACAGCTCCCACCTCCCAGAGCAAGCCAAACTGCTCCCTGAATTTCAGTGTTGTCAGGAGATCTCAGTGGCTGGTGCATCACCAGTGGCTGTATTTTGTGAAGGCTGACTCAGGCTTATCCACTTCCAGTTCTTAACTGGGTGATGGGCAGCAAACTCCCCTCTTTGATGGCCTCTCATTCTGGCCTCCAACAATTAACTCCCAACAAACCTCTTTCACGGCATAACATTCCTGAGAAATAATTCTGACTCAATAATCTGTTCTGAGGAAAGTTCTGTTGTCTTGGCATTGTTTTAATCTCCTTTTACTCCTATAGAATTCCTTTTTCAGCAGAAACATGTATTTTTTTCTGATAGAAAAAAAAAAAAGAAATCCTACTGGACTCCAAATACTTGGAGTACCATAATAAATTAGTCATCTTCTTGATGACCTTTCTTGCTGAGGGATTGTTGGTGTGAAGTCCTGGTGCATGTGTGTGGGCAGAAGGAGTTAATAGCACACTTGAAGCCTCGAGTGCCAGTGTAAAGCACTCCTTGAATTGATGACTTTTTTCAGTTGCACTTTCCTCCTTGTGCTTTCAGCAGTTCAGAAGTTGGGATGCTCAAATTGCCCATCTTGACCTCAGTTGTCTCCTGTGTTAATCAAATGCCCTGTGCTGCTACTTAGGCCATTAACTGGGACTCGGAAGTTTTATTTCTGGCTCTGCAATTATCCCACTGCTGTAATTTCCTTATCTGGATTGGGGATAAATAACAAAGCTCTCCTTCTTCGCAGAAGGCTCAGAGATTTGATGATGAAAAATGCTATATAAGGGTTCAATGTTGTTATGGGAACAAATATCACTTTGTTTGCATGGCTTGACCATCTTAACAAGCAAGCAGAGAGTTGATGACCAAATCAAGATAAGAATTGAACAAATGAGGGATAATGAGCAACCTCAGACTATAGACTTCATTTTTTCCTTCTGCTTGAAAGTCATTCACTTTTTTATGTCTGTCTGTAGAGGATTTTTTAGTCTGTGAATAATTTGCCAGTTGAGTGTCGAAATCTTTTAATTCATTTCTTTCGTCATTTGCTTATCATTTTAGATGCCAAATAAGTTACTTATTAGCTTGTGTGATCATTAGCAATCTCAGCATAGAATCACATATTATAAGGTTTAGTTTCCAATTTCAATATTGGACAATTTTCAAGTGCATTTAAAGGGCATTTCCTGGGGAAAAAAAAAGTGAAAATTATAGTTTAACAGTGAACTATCTTTATAACAGGAAAAAAATCACCCTTCATTAAAACTGTGCTCTAAATCTGTTATGAAAAGGGCAGCAGAAAACTGATCATTTAAAAAACTTTCAAACTTCTTTGCCTATTATTTTCACTCAGTGCCATGGGTTAGGTCCTTCTGATCTTTCAGAGTTTCATGCTCATGACAGATTGCATGGGATTGACTTCTGGTTTGTAGAGTGAAAAAAACATCCTCAGTTCTATTTGCATACAATTTTAAGCCAGGAAACATAAGGAAATGGTTTGTCAGGTGGGGTAAATAAATTTAACCTCAAAAACCTATACTGATTTATATGAATTGAAGGCTATTTACCTTCAAACTGGGAGAAAGGTTTAGATGGGATATTGGGAATAAATCCTTCCCTGTGAGGGAGGGCAGGCCCTGGCACAGGGTGCCCAGAGCAGCTGTGGCTGCTCTGGATCCCTGGCAGTGCCCAAGGCCAGGCTGGACACTGGGGCTTGGAGCAGCCTGGGACAGTGGGAGGTGTCCCTGTCATGGCAGGGTGGGACTGGATTGGCTTTGAGGTCCCTTCCAACCCAAATCTTTTGGGGATTCTGTTTCTCTATGCTGAGAGTTGCTCCAGAGTGCCTGAAAACGACCATGACTTTGGGTGTGAATAGCTGAAAAATTAGTTTTTTGAAGATTTTTTTTATCATCAAAAACACAGAGCAAAGTTTTCTGGCTGCTTTCATTCCTGTTACCCCAATATTGTGCTAAGATTCCATGAGTCTCCTGGAACATGCTGGATATTTCTCAGCTGTGTGCAAACACCCAGGGTGCTGCTTGCACTTGGGGAAATCCTTTTTTCAGCCCACGTGCTGTCGGGTTTGCACATCCTCCGTGGTGAGGAGCTCAAAGTAATGCAGCTTTGAGCATTAGGAGGTTGCTAAAACCAGTGTGAGTGCTGCCTGAACCTCGGGGCCATTAAATGCAGAATCATTCTGACTAACAGGCAGGTGCTAAGTTGCCAAATTTTACCCCAAAGTGCTGGCAGGCTGCTGCTGCTGTCGGTTTTGCTCGCTGACTTTTATGGACTATCAGGATTTATTGAGCCAGCAGGGGAACACTGGCAGAGGTGATTCTGCCCCAGTCCCAGGTTCCCTTAAGGGGCAATAAGAACACCTGGTGTGCACTGTAAATTTAAAGTCAACTCGTGTGTGTCGTGGCACGGGGTTTAACTGCTGAGCACTCACTGATGGTGTGAACGTGAAACCCGGGTGATTCTGCACAGACCTTGACATTTTCTTTAGGGGAAAAAGTGGCTCTGCTGTGGCTGGGTAATGACAAGGCTCAGAGAGAGGCTGTGCAGCAATGAGCCTTTGCATGGGTGCTGGAGCCAAGGTGATTTTCTCCTGGTAACTATTCTAACAGCTTTTAATGCTCTACATCCATATTATTAAGTTCAGCACCTGAATTATGTACTGGCAAAGAGCTATAACATTTCTTTTGCCTGAGCAATTGAAGACCCAAATCTGGCCCAATAGACTTGATTTACAAAAACCTGTTCACGGCTGCCTTCTTTTACTGGTGCAGTAAATCACAGGAATTGTCAGCCAGCATCATGTGATGGGCTCAGACAGCTGTGATTAGTATTGCAAGGCTCTCTTCATATTCTTCATATTCCAGTAATAAATAAACAGTTATTTGAGCAACTTGTAGCACTGTGCTTGGAGTAATTATGAGCCACCTTATTCTATAAGTCCCACAGAGTAGAAACATATTTTTGTTAATTTCTTTTTCCTGGTGGGAAAAGTTGAAATATGGGCGAAGCATGTCTACTAAACTAGACCTCTTAATTTTATTCCTCTAAAATTAATATCTCCTACTGTTGCTAAAAAGAAAATAATCATATTATTTAAGCAACAGAAAAATGCTTGTGCTGACTCTACTCAGCTCACTGCATCTTTGCTGGGTTGTGTTCAAAATGCACATGGGTAAAATTATATTGAGAATGTTTGTTTCTTTATTAAAGGGTTTCTTTTCTCTCTTGCTGTTCTTTTTCTCAACCCATATAAATTTTATGTACTTGGTGTTAGTCAGAAGACATCACTGTAAATGCTCCCCTTAGCGCATTTGCATTGCTGTGGCGTCCATAAGCTGTAAGGACCTTGACCTTTTGCTGGGAAAGTTTATCCACTTCACCCCGTGCTATTTTCCAAGCTGGTTAAAGCATCTTTTTATTGCTTGACAGAACCTCCTCCTTGAAAACCCTTCAGCAGTTAACATGCACAAGGGCAGCTCATGCCTCACTGCTGGGGCTGATGGGGACAATGGCCAGCCCTGGGTGCTGGGATTTATGTCCTTCCCTCCCTTTGCCACCCACACGTCCCTGAAATAGGATCAGCCTTGGTGGAGTGCTCTGAGAGCAGAGTCAAGGCAGGTTTGATGTGCAGAGCAGTGCTGGGGGAGCAGGTTGGCTTCAGGAGCAGCCAGAGCAGTGCCAGAGCTCCATCCTGGCCAGCATTCCCCTCCTTTGATGCATTCCCCTCCTTTGATGCCATTCTTGTTTCTCAAGTCCTCCAGGACAAATCTGTGAATTGTGTTCTGCAGGGATCTGCAGCAGGCACAGCTCAAGTAACATTTAAATATTTATTTGTCATTTCCAGAGCATTATCTGAGCCTGACTGGCAGGTTTTGACTTTGTCATTTGTGTATCTGTTGAGGAGCAATGCATGGATGGAATGTGAAGGTCACATTGCAGCAGGGACTGCTCATCCCTCTTTGTTTGCTCCTCCTGTGCCAGCTGGGGGTGCAGGAGCCTGGGAAGCTGCTGGTGCCATCTGTGGCATGGCCAGAGGCAGTGGGTGATGCCAGCCCTGCTCCTGGTTCTGCTCAGACACCAAGCAGCCCCAGCTGGACACGGATCAGGGATGTCCCCAAGGCTCCTCTGTGCCTGCTGCCTCTCCCTGTGCTGTGCCACACTGCGAGGCAGGAGTGACCAGCTGAGTGCAGGGAAATGTCACCTGCATTCCCTCACCAGCGCAGCTGTCAGCTCCTCTGACCTTTGGGGAACTGAAAGACAGAGTGACTGTCCTTGTGGAACATCAGAACAGTGAAATGCTTCTGCAGGAACCCAGACATGCAGACACGTTTCCCACAGAGGAAAAGATTAGATTTTAATTTTTAAAAATCCCAACAGATTTACCATACCAGAGCACCTCGCTTTTATTCAGGCCACAAGGTTTCTAGGACAGCCAGAAATCCCAGTTTGGAAGGGTGCAGGTTTTTCCCTTTGTACTCAAGGCATGAAAACCCAACAGGCTGAGTTTTCAGTGCAGACTGGAGACAGGTTTTCTCATTAAGACAGACCTGGTTTCAGTTATTCCTCAGTGGAATAAACCCTGTGGTTGATTTTTAAACTTAAGGAACTTGCTGCAGCCAGAAAGCCCAGCTGGGGAGGCCAGAGCTGGCTGTGCCTGGTTGTTCCACAGGAGGAATGATGGTCCTTTCCCTTTCCCTTTCCCTTTCCCTTTCCCTTTCCCTTTCCCTTTCCCTTTCCCCTTCCCACAGCATCACCCCAGGTGGGAACACCTGGAACAGAGGCCTCTGAGTTAGAATTTTTCCTTCATGTTGTAGAAGAGTCTTGGGCAAAATCCTGGATGAGCTTCCCTGGGGAATTGCAGGATCACTGCAGGAGTATTGGATTGGAGGTGCGGGGGATCCTGGGCATTGATGGAGTTCTTTAAGGAAGGCAGTGGAAGGTGTCCCTGCCCAAGGAAGGAGGGTTGGAATGAGATGATTTTAAGGTCTGTTTCAACCATTCTGTGGTTCCATGATTCTCTGACAGCCCCAGAAGCCTGGGGTGAGCCCCTGAGCAGGCTCTGAGCTGCAGTGGGTGCACTTGAGCACAGAAATCAGCTCTGCCCATGCTCTGCCTTTGTCATGGGAAATATTTCCAGTGGTTTTGGGGAGAAGTGAATTCTTATTGCTTAAACTCAGCCTGAAACCACAAGAACTGCTATAAATTGGCTGGGTCTAATAAACCCAGTGCTATAAATCAGCTGATTGATACTTGCATAAATCTTGTATTTTTTCTCCCAAATTTTCCTACATTTTTCTCTGGAAATGTTTTTGATATAAACCCTTCAATCTGACAGCTTTTTTTGCCTGTCCTCTGTCCATACAGTCCACTAATAACTTCAGCTCCACAGACCTCTCCAGGAAATGCCATTAAGATTTTCTTTTAGCAAAAGTGAGCAGCCCTTCAGAAATCCTTTATCAGGCCTGGTTTTTCCTGTTGTGGTTTGCCTCTTGCCTTTTTTTTTTTTTTTTTTTTCATGGATAGCTGTAATTTAAAGCTTACAAGATCAATAAGTCCAAGATGCACAGCATAAATGGGAGAAGCAGACAAACAACTGGTAAAGATAGGAGACAGCTGATGAAAATGAATTCAGCTATAAAGCATTTGAGTTACTGTTCTCTGCTGTGATTTCTGAGAGAGATTAAAAAATAGGAGGAGGGGGAGATACAAATCATCATTCCCTCCTCCCTCAGAATCTCAGGTTGAAACAGTGTTGAATTTCTTCTTTTGCTGAATTTCTTCTTTTTCCTCCCATGTCTCTAAATAAACAGGAGATTTTTTTTTTTTTTTATTTGGAGGAGTTCTTTTAATCAATTGCAGGAGAATTGGCTTAATCCAGAGCTAACTGGGGGCAGTGTAATGGCAGGAAGTCTGGACCTGATGTAATAACAGCATCTTGTCTTGAACTCCCTGAATCCAGCCCTGTGATAAACTGAAATCCTGAAAATGGCCTCTGTTCTGCCCTGGTTCATGGCAGAAGGATTTTTCCACTCTGCTTTGCAGCCCTGGTGATTCTGCACGGGGCTGGGTTGGGGTTTGCTCTCTTTTCCAGCCCAGGCATGTCTTGCAAAGCTTGGACCAGGCTGGCACAGCTTGGTTGGGCTGTGCCCAGCTGGCACAGGCTGTGGCTGAGGAGATTTGCATTTGGCATTACAAATTGCAGTCACATTGCTTTGGGGAGGTGGAGGCTCTCTGAAAGGCTGAGTGCAGTGCCAGCAGGAGAGCAAACATTGCTGAGCTGTAGCCTCAATAGAAGTCAAGAAGGATTAAGGTGCAGCTGAAAGTAGAACTGGGGTTCCTAAATCACTTCAGAGCTTTAGAAAATGTTTTCTGTTCACACCAAAACCATAATTTATTGACAGAGGGGTCAAACTGTAAAATATATGTACTAGTGAATTGTGTTTCAGTGAAACTGCAAACTTCTATTGATGGGGAGATTCTTACAAATGTTCCCTGTGTGCCCATGGCCACAGAAGCTCCCTGAAAGGCTAAAAATGTGTGTGGCAATAAGCACTGACCTTTTATATGTTTACATCTGTGTGTGCTGAAGTTGGCTCTGCTTACCCCAAAAGATCAGGGGCACTTTGCAATATGAATTTGAAATGCTCTGGGAAAGGAAGTCCAGGTGCATGTGGGCACTTTGGGAGAGGGACTGGCCCTGTCCATGGGGAAATAAGTCTGTCTGCACCTGGTGAGATGAGAACAGATAAAGAGATTATCAAGTAGTGACAAGAAAGGAAATAGGTTAGCTGAATTCCTCTTTATCATTTCTTCTCCCTCAAGACGTCTCTGAATATCTTGTCATTCATATGGAGAGGCTGGAAAGAAAATCACTTTTAAAGGTGACCCACAGAGGTAAAACCAGACCAAAATGGTGTTTGTGTGCTCCTTTTGCACCTGGGTGACACAGGAATTGGTCTGGTGCTTGCACTGTGTGAGGTGTAACATTTGGGAGAGCAGGAAAAGTGGGATTAGAGCTCCAGAGTCTGTTCCATGCTTTTGCTGCTCCCAGCACACTGTGGAGCATCCTGTGACCCAGCTCCAGGTGGGAATATTGAGATCAGTGGCGGAGGTGTGTCCTGTCCTTGTAATAAAGATACAGAAACGCAGCTCTTGGTCAATGTGTTTAAAACAGGTGGAATGTATTGGAAAAAAAAAAAAAAACAAAACCAGTTAAGGGATCTGTTTCCTCTTGGATGCGCTTTTCTTCCACGAGCTGTTTTTATTTCTTTTCCTTTAAAGGAAAGTAACTATTGAAAATCACTTTGAAATTTGTTTCATGTTAGGAGAGCAATAATGTAGGTGGTGATTGATAAGATTTATTGTTTGTGGGTTCGTGTTATCTTGTGATTCTGAGGAAAGCTGAATCTTATCTGGTTGGTGCTGTATAAACACCCAACAGACTTCAGAAATCTTGTAATGTAAGCAGACAAGAAAGGCAAAGGGAGAGAGGGGAAATGTGCAGAAAAGTGCCTTGTTCCAAGGTCTCAAACCAGGTTTAGAATAAAAATCAGATCTTCTCACTTCAGCCCATTTTCCTCTATTCCATGGGGTATGTTGCTTCTGTTATTCAAATATGGAAAAACCTCTCCTTTTCCAGGTAAATGAAGGGCAAGGAGAATGAGATCAGACAGAAACTCAGCATACAGGGGAAAAAAAAATAAAGCCAAGGAATTGTACTGATAAAAGTGCTGGTTGTAGATAAATTGAACATATGACATGCCATTACACAATTCACAATTCTGTCTTTATTTCTAGATGCAGTAAAGTGGGGAGAAGGATTCAGATGTAAAACTACAGCCTGACCATGCACTGATGAGGAAACAGCCCCGTGTACTGGTTAGAAATGTATATTTTTCTTTTAAATTCAGTATTTCTGGTTTGGAGGTCAATTTGATTTGCCTCTCTATCTGAATGATCACAGTTAAAGTCATTGTAACCATTCTGGACCTGTTTGATATCATTTCTGTCTGGAAACAGCTCTCTATAAAAGCACAAACACGTGTGTGTGTATGTGTTTGTGCAGGTAGGTGGGTTCTGGAATGCTTCCCTGTGGCTTTAATTCCCTGGAGGGTGTGGACATGCTTTCAGATCCTGACAGCTCTGAGGTCAGATGGAGCTTGTTTGTCTTCTCTTTTTGAAGCTCAAGCAAACATTCATTTGTTATTGTGTGGAGCTGAGCCTTAAGCCAGGCTTTATCCTGTTGTAGCAACTAATTGGTGAGGAAATTGTGATTTTACGTTTTAAAAAAACCCCCTCATTTCTGGAGAAAAAGGTGCTGTGACCATTCTACCCTGATTATTTCAAGGTCAGTGTCCTGTTCTGCTCTCCATCAGCTGCTGGTGGCCATCAGGGCAGGGAGGGGCTGGATGGATTTCCTTGGATTTCCTAAAAGTTGAAGAGAAATAGCGGAAGAGCAGGGACTTCATGGTGGCACTGCCAACAACTGTTCACCAGGGAAAAAAGGCTTTGGAACCCTGGAGTTATTTATGGCTTGGACTTCTCCAGGACAGTTTGTTTCCACGGGATTTTAGTGCCCATGGGCCCTTCCTGTAGGGAGATGTGCCTGGAGGAAATAATCACACTGGCAAGGGGGTTCTGTCTATTTATTTAACTATTTTTAAATCCTATTCAGAAAAAAGAAAAGAAAACCCAACCCTCCTGTAATTCTGTTTTCTTTCTGTTTGTGGCTGCTGAAAAGGGAGTTTCAACTACCAATAAATGCACTTCCCATGGACTTTTATTAACAGGAGCTACAAAGTGAAAGCTTTGCCTATGATGGGAATTATTTACACCATAACTTCCTTTTGAGCTGCCATTTTTTAGGATTTTGTGTTCTGCTCACTGGCCTTGACTACTGTAGAGAGCAGGTTTCTTACATATCTGCTGCTGAATTTCATTTTGTGAACTTTTGTGGTCTGTAAAATTCAGAATGACAGAGTTACTGACAAAATGTAGTTTGTCTGAATAAAATGGTTTAGGATTTTTTTAAAATTCTTTTCTTATACCCACTGAAAAATGGTGTTTTTCCATTACAGCCAGCAATTGTTCCAAGTAGAAAATAATTTACTAATTTCTGATTAGCCCCAGCTAATCAGGCAGGCAGTGGGATCCAGCTGCTGTGCAAGTCCAGATCTCCATAAAATCTGGTTATATTTTCATTTATCTCATTGTGGGAGCAGCTCTGACCTGAAAAGCTGACTTCCTTGTGTGTTTGTGAGTTAGCTGATAAACTTTCCCACTTTCAAGCCCATCCAGCTGGAAAGACCACCATGGAAAGCTGGCTAGTTTTTGGGTATGAATGAAAAAGAAGAAAGATTTACTCTGTTTTCCTTAGTGGACAATCTGTGTTGTTTCTTCTTGCACACCTCCAAAACCTCCTACCTTTTATCTCCCAAACCTTCTCCTGAAGGATCTATTCTGTTTTTCTCAATGGATAATCTTTGTTATTTCTTCTTGCACACCTCCAGAACCTTCTACTTTTAATCCCTCAAACCTTCTCCTGAAGGAATTTTTCTGATTTTCTCAGTGGACAATCTGTGTTGTTTCTTCTTGCACACCTCCAAACCTTCTACTTTTAATCCCTCAAACCTTCTCCTGAAGGAATTTTTCTGATTTTCTCAGTGGACAATCTGTGTTGTTTCTTCTTGCACACCTCCAAACCTTCTCCCACCTTTTATCCCCCCAACCTTCTCTCTGGGAGGGTGTCCCATGGGCTGAGCTCTTCCATTTCCAGGGAGGAGCACTGGAAATGCAGGCTCAGCATTCCAAGTGCAGACTTGAGCAGCTTCCTGCATGGAATCACAGAATCATTGAGGTTGGAAAAGACCTTTAGGGCCATCAAATCCCAGTGACTGCTGCAGCACTGCCGAGGACACCACTCACCCGTGTCCCCAAGTCCCCAAGTGCCACATCCACATGGTTTGTGAATACCAAGGATGTCCTAAGGTGCTGCAGCCTTTAGAGCTGGAGCCTGGCTGTGCCTGCAGTGTGGATGTTTGGAATTGGGGTGTTTCTTCCCTTTGCATCCCAACTCCAAGCGCCCACTTGTGTTTTTGTGCCGTTTCCTCTCTGACTGAACCCGTTTCTCAGGGCAGGGATCAGCCCCGTGACCTCCTTGCCCTGCATGACCAGAGAATGAACCCAGAGCCATTCAGATGGGGCTCCAGACTGGATTAATCTGTGCTGCCCCACAAATAACTGCATTTACTCACACAGGGGCTTTTTATTTAAATGCATTTCTCCTCTTTGTCAGAGAGAGGAATTGTAATTAATATTTCATTGTGTGATGAACTCCCTATATTTAGAGTGTTATTGGTGAATCTTTTCTATTCTGAAACCTTTTAAAATCTGAATATGAAACCTTTTAAAAGATATTTGGCAGTGGGAAAGTTGGTAATCATTCATTTTCATTTTAAATTCAGGGCATGATATGTGAAGCTGTGTTTATTAGGAGGGTACATGGTCCTGTCATTTTCTACTTGCTTAAAAGCTACATAAGTGGTTGAGGAAGCTCCCATCCTGAGGAGAAGAAAGGGCTCATTAAAAAGATTAGCTCATAGAGAACAAATTAAACTTCAGTGCCCTGCATAAAGATTATAATAACTGTAATAATAAATGAATTAATAATGCATTAAAGGAGAATTCCTCCAGTCAGCTTGTCACACGCTTATCCTTGAAAATTGACTTCAGCGAGATGTGTCACATGAGCTAATGACCTTAACTGATGGATTTGGGATTTTTCCACACTCCAAAATCCACTCAAACCCATATTTCTGTATTTTTGACAGTTAGTTTGCTGGATAGACATGCAGTAAGTTGGGCCATGTGGTGCTGCAAGCTGGGGAGGAAGCTCTGGTTTTAAGCTCAGGTCTTCAGAACTGGGAAATCCTGAGCTCTTGGAAGGGGAAAAATTGGCAATCCAGGGCTGGGGGCTGCACATCTGCACCAGAGGTGAACATCTTGGGCTGATGTGGGATACAGAATTTAGGTAGAACTGACAGAGTGTAGGTGTAGATCAACTATTAGGAAGAAATCCTTTCCTGGCAGGGTGGGCAGGCCCTGGCACAGGGTGCCCAGAGCAGCTGTGGCTGTCCCTGGATCCCTGGCAGTGCCCAAGGCCAGGCTGGACATTGGGGCTGGGAGCAGCCTGGGACAGTGGGAGGTGTTCCTGCCATGGCAGGGGGTGGGATGAGTTGGGCTTTGAGGTCCCTTCCAGCCCAAACCATTCTGGGATTCCATCTGGGGATCTTCCATAAATCTGAAGGGTTTGTTCCCACTGTAGTAAATATGAGATCATCAGGATTTAGGTATTAGTTACCAAATTCAGCACTGATATAAGAGGCATCCATAGGGGTTTAGTTGAGGAATTGTGGGTGCTGAGGCATCTATAGACAGTAGCAAAGTGAGAGTTTGGGGATTTCTGCAGTCTCCCCTGGGTACAGGCTGAATTTCTAATGGTTATTACTCTGGGGGAAAATTGAATTAAGGGAATTGATTATCCAGACATAGTAGCCAAAGCTGGTTGTAAAATGCATCTTTAGGCACCTGGGTACCTTTAAAATTAATCCATTATTCACTCCTGAAACCCAAACCTGCTCCTCTAAACGCAGGCACTGCTGAAGATGGAGTTCACGTGAGCCATGAGGTGGTTAATTTTTAGACTCTTGAAATAATTGAGGCTGGAAAGGACTGGGGAGGTTCAAAAAGGAATGTGTGGGTTCCAGAGATTATGGGGAACACTTGCCCTGTTCCTACAGAATCATGGAGTGGTTTGGGTTGGAAGGGGCCTCAAAGATCTTCTCATTGACATTTTCCACCAGCCCAGGTTGCTCAATTTATAATGATTGTGTCACACTGGTGCTTCTCTGTGTCCTCAGTTACACCTGCAAACAGGTATTTGTAGGTGTTGATTTAACACTGAGCTTTGCCTGTGAAAGACATGAAAGCAAATTCCTTCTGCGATGCTTTCTATTTTTAATTTGGAAATAATTGAAAATGCATCTCTAGTGTTTTGTTGCTTTTATTGGAAGGGTATTTTTTAATAAAAATCTCATTCAGCATAAAAAGGACAACATCAATGGGGTTCTTATCAGTGCTTTGCATCATGTTAATACCAGAGCCAGCAATGAGTTCTGTAGGTATTATACCAGAACAAAGGAAATTATTGCAGGGATTTTATCAAAGAATATTTTGAGTTTGCTTGTCAAGCCATGCAATATGTGCTCTGCTTTGTTTGCTGGCTGGTGTCAGAGCAGCTGAGCAGTTGCTGGAGTTTGCACAGGGATTCTTTTCTCTCCCTGCACTGGTTTGCTTTGGCACATCATTTGATCCACGCTGGGAAAATAGTGAGATATCAAATAAAAGTGATGCCTTAATAGCTGGAACTGTTACAGCTCAGAGCAGCGTTGCCTCTGCACATTTGAAGTGGTCACTCGGGGTGCTGGAAGTACAATCCCTCTTTTCAGCCTTCCCATGATAAAGACTGAGCAGTGAATTCTGAATTTTGGAGCAGAGCAGGTTCCTGCAGCAGGGGCAGCCCGGGGCTGGCAGTGGGTGAGGAGGGAAGCTCAGCTCTGGCTGCTGGGCTGGATCTGCTCCCCCAAACCTCCCAATTCTGCTCTCAGCAGCACAAGGAGCTAAATGCTGAGGTGTTCTTAAATTTCCAGTAACGAGGCCGGGCTCATTAGCACTCTCATCAAATGGCTTTCATTTGCTATCAGTCTGACTTGGATTTGAATTGATGACCTTGAGATAAAAGGCTTTTTATTCTATTACCCATCTCCTGAGCCATCAAGTCTTTAATATGCCGTGTAAAATCAGTTTTCAGATGGTACTTCTTTTATATAATATCATCATTTGTTACTAATGATGTCTGATTTGGGGTGCTACAAGCTATAATTGTGCACAATAGTACTTTTGTTATTCCTATTATTTCAGATTTATCTGCTGTATTACCACCTAGTTGTAGACACAGAGAAAATAGATTGGTAATAGAGTGTAATCTAGTTTTATATAAATGAGTTAATAAAATCACATAAAAATACAAAGTTAGGTTCAGCATCAGCAAAGCTCCTCTGTTACTTCAGTAAATTGAAGTATAAAATTCTGCTTTGATGCTGAAATTTTTGCTTTACTGCAAAATGTTATATGGGACCACCAAAGGTATGGAAAATGAAGGAAAAATTAGTAAGAATATATAATAAAAACAGCACAGTGAAGGAAGTTTATTGCATGCCACCCTTTCCTCCTGAAGGGTTTTCCTTGAGGATAATATGGAGAAGATCATGTTAAAACCCCAATGTACACAGGGGAGCTTTTCCTGTTTTGATTTTATGTCACTGGGTTTGTTTGGAAAAGATAAAACTGGGAGCACTGGGATAAAAAGCTGCCTTTAGTGAGAGATGCTTTGGGAACTCTCATGTATGGACAAGTTATTGTCCATAGTTGATCTGGCTTGGAGGTATCCAATATGAATTTGAAAATGAAGATATTCCAAGGCTGGTGCTGCAGCACTTAGTTGTGCCAAATTAAATGGTTTTCTTCCAGAGGAGACAATAGCATTTCTATAAGACATTATTTCTTGGGGTTTGACATTAAAAAATAAAGGGTAGAATGCAAATCTGACACAAATTTTAAGGGGTCCACCAGCTGAGCCCTCTGGAGCCCAGTGCACCCCTGCCTCCAGCAGGGGTGGTCATGTCAAGGTCATTGTAGAAGCTCCCAGCATGGGTCACAGCAGCTTTTTTGGAGATAATGTATGAAAATGATTAATTGTAAAGCTCAGACAGCTTTCCATTCTATCTGTCCTCAATTTCCCTCTCAGTGGATTAAGGCAGCGACTGGTGGTGCTCCCAAAGTACAACTGATTGGAGGCTTCTTAATTAAAGCTTGTCATGTGTTGGAATATTGCTGCCATGTCCCTTTTCCAGCCCTCTCTCTTCATGGAGTGAGCAAAGCTCCTCCTTTCTAGGTCATGTTTTCTGAATCTCACATGGATAATTACCTCCTGTGTCCTGTGGTTAACATCTGGTAATATTTCCCCAAACACCGCTTGTGTCTGGCAGCAGCCTCTCCTTGCTGACTCACGCTTGGGTTTTATCCTTTCCAACCTTTGTTCCCACTGCCTGTCTGAAAAAAACCCCATATTTTAAAGCTTGCCCTTGATTATTCCCAAAATAAGTAGGGAATATATATTTAAATTAAATGATATATTATATATTATATATTATATACAGTATATGCTATATTATATATCATATGGTATATAGTATATAATTAATACATATCTATATAATTATTATATAATATTAATAATATATTATAATTAAATATTTATAAATATTTTAAAAATATTTCTATTAAATTATCTTCATTATTTCAGATTGTTTTTCATTGTCAGCCTTTCTGACAAAACAAGATATTCTGTTACCTGTGAATCTAAAAGGCTCTTGTGGTTTCCCACTGCCTGGCATCCCCAGTCCCTGCATGGGGATGATTCCCTGGCCATTCCCTGCCTGCCCTGGGGACGTGCCAGCTCTGGCAGCACCAGCCCTGCCCTTCTGTCCCCAGTGCAGTGCCCATCTCTCCTGCCTGTGACGAGTGCTGGGGTGGTGACAAGGAGATGCTCACACAAGCTGTGTTTGCTGGGAGCTCCTAAGGGATGCCCAGGATGGATCCCAGCTTTCTGTGGGCTGAGCAGACTGCCAGGATTGTCCCCTGCCTGCCCAGATCAGCACCTGGCAGCAGCAGGAGGCTGGGGGTCACTGCAGCTCCTGTTCCTCAAAGCTGCTGTCTCCTTCCGGAGCGCCTCGCCCGAGCCTGGCCTGACAGAGATGTGACAAACGACTTGGGGCTTTTCTTTAAATGCTGCTGAGCTAGTGACATGTTCCCTCCAAACCCTTCCTGTCAGGCCACATCATAAATTGCTGCAGCAGAAGTTATTCCTGAGCAGCTCTAAGATGGATGGTTGTTCGGTTGTACCGACAGCCCGTGGGTTTTAATCTGTTTATTTGGCTGCACCATCTCCTGTGGCTGCCTGGAAATAGGATTTCCATCTCTTGGAGAATTCTCATTTTGCATATTTCCTCACTACTCCATTTGAAAAAAAAAAAAATCAATTTCTTCTTAACGCTTCCATGCCAAGCTTAGCATTTTTTTATCCTGCCAGAAAACAAAACCCTTGGTCGTGTGTGAGCATGGCAAAGTAGGGCACTCAGTTATTGCCTGATGCACCTTTTCCCCTCAGTGCAGTTTCCAAACCCCTGCTCATCACACAGGATTTTCCTCTCTCTGAAGGGTTTATACTGGAGATTTTATCTTCAGGAATGTTGGTGACTTCCTGGGAAAAGGGTGTTTTTGGGGTCTCTCAACACCTCTGGGTGCTGCTGTCCATCCCCAGGGCCGGTGGGTGAGGATGGATCAGTCCCTGGGGCAGAGATTGGATAATTCAACATTTACAGTAAAACTCTGAAAGCCCAGCCTGGAACTGAGTAAATGATCATTTCACCCTGCAGATGCTAACAGAGGCATTTTTACTTCTAAAACCTGTTCCTCTATCCTTGCACAGGGCTAAGGGTAAGTACAGGACAGGGACTATTCAGTGCCTGGAAGGATTTGGATTGAATTTATTTTCATTATCAGGAAGGGCAAAGCCAGTTGCCACAGGAGTTCATTGTAAGGGAATTATTTCCATATATACAATTAGGAAGAGGCAGCCCTGAGTGCTGTTGCCTCATTAAATTCAAGGGCTTGGGTCCCGTTATAGCTCTCCCAGATTTACCAGCCACAGCTTTCCCAAAGGCTCCTTTCCCTGGAATCTGAGCATTCCCAGAGGAATCCTGGCTGGATCCCTCATGGGCTGAGGGCTGGAGCTGTGGGACAGGAGCTGCTGAGAGCGGGGGAAGGCACCAGGATGGGGCCATGGAGGATTTTCCCTGGGAAGAAGCTGCTGAGGAATGACCAGGGCTCTTTCTGGCCTTGGCTGGAGCTGCCCACGAGGTCTCTGTCACCACACCACAATGGGGACAGGGCTGAGGGGACACCACTAACGAGGGACTCGGCCAGGAGACAAAGGGACAGTCCCAGGAGACAAAGGGGACACTGTCTGCCCTCGTCATCCCTCATTTGGGAATTAATGAACGAGACACGAGGGCTATGAAACCTCTTCCAGTGGGCAAGGAGAGCTCTCCACCGAGTTCTTGCTGCTTAATGATTTCATTTCAGGTTTGAGGGGCTCTTTGTTGCCGTGCAGGGGTTCTGGGCAAACTGGTTTTGGGGGAGGGATTGGTGTTTTCAAGGATGCTTCATGCCTGTGTTAGAGAAATGCTTATTTTTCTTAATGCTTTCATGAAATCCTGCAGATTAATGATGCAAAAAAGGCTTTTTGATCATCTGTTGAGCTGCTGTGCCCCTACAGGGTGGTTATTTTCATTAACCAACTTGGGTTTACAGTTCTACAATGCAGATTTATGTTAAAAAGTTAATAATAACCCTAGAGCACAAAATAACAGGGAAAGCAACTCTCTCCAGGTAATTAAAAATGGAGCCTTTCTGACAAAACAAGATATTCTGTAACCTGTGAACCTGAAAGGCTGTCTTGGTTTCCTACTGCCTGCCATCCCCAGTCCCTGCACGGGGCAGGGCTGGTGCCTGTTCTGCCTTCCCCAGCAGGCAGGAGATACTCCTGGGTTACTCACAGCCCGTGTGAGCTGCCAGCAAATGCTCTGAGATTTGCCAGTCAGCTGCTCTCAAACAGAATTGCAAAATGTCTTTTTTCTCAGTGGAAGCACTGGCTGGAGTTTCTTTCTTTTGCAGCTCCCCTGCTTGCCAGTGGTGGAGGGGTTTGGAGAGCTGGGACCGGCTGCACAAGTGTCAGGAGCCTCATTTCCTCCCCAAGCTGTCCCAGAAAAGAGCATTTCTTTTTTTTCCCCTTTGCCAAGTGAAAAAAAACATCCCCACAATTCTAATGAATCCCGTCCATTTCAACATTATAACCTTTATTCCCCAGTCAAGATGTGCAGTTTTTGCCAAACCCCTGCTCATCACACAGGATTTTCATCTCTCTGAAGGGTTTATATTGGAGTTTTTATCTTCAGGAATGTTGATGACTTCCTGGGAAAAGGGTGTTTTTGAGGTCTCCCAAGACCTCTGGGTGCTGCTGTGCTGTCCCCAGGGCTGGTGGGTGAGGATGGATCAGTTCCTGGGGTGGAGAAATTCAGCATTTTCAGTAAAACTCTGAAAGCCCATCCTGGAACTGAGTAAATGATCATTTCACCCTGCAGATGCTAACAGAGGCATTTTTACTTTTAAAACCAGCTTTTTAGGAAGGAGTGGCTTTACCAAATCTTTCTGTATTTTAGCCTTGCCAAGACACTGGTGGAACACCAAAACAACCATGTTCAGAAAGCACTGGCAAAACCTTCTGCTTGTTCCTTGCTTTGCAAAGAAGAGCAGTTCTTGTTGCCACTCATTAAAGGATTTCTTCAGTCAGGGGGTGGAACATGGACATTTTTCTCCCTCAGGGCTGCTGGTGCTTTTGACAGGTTTTTTTGGAGCTCCCATCATGAAGCCTTTGGACTCCCTGAGCATTGCTGGCAATGGCCAGCCCTGACATTTTATTTTCCCTTCTTGCAGGAACCATTAAGGACCGGTGAGAGAAGGTTGCCTGGTGTCAGGATTAACCTGAGCTTGGGTTTCTTGTGGTTCTGTTCAAAGTCATTGTCCCACTTGCAGAAAGGTGAGCTGGAATTTAGAGCTGTGTCTGAGGGAGGTCAGATCCTCTGGATCCCACAGGAGGGAAGAACCAAGGTCTGGATGCTGCTGATGGAGGATGATTGTGCCACGAGGCAGCAGAGGAATGTGTGCCACTGTTCTGGGTAGAAATACCTCAGGAAAGGATCAGTGTGTTAAAGGAATTGAGGTTTTTTCTGTGTGTGTGGAAGGGTAAGGGAGTGTTTTGCTGTAGAGTGGTAGAACTGCCAAGAACAGAGATTTTTAATATTAAAATATCTAATTAATATCACTGATTCTTCGCCTTGCTGTGAGTTAACTGTCCCTTGCAGATCACAGGTGTGTATTTATATGTAGAAAGAATAAATCTGGTGTTCCACGTGCTCAGGTAGGAGCTCTGACATCAGAGCACAGGCTGGCACCCTGATCATAGGGACCAAGCTGCTGCTGATCCCTGAGTTCCTTTTGGAATCTTATTTTGGTATTAATCCCTCCAGAATTCCATCATACCTCATTTCATTGAGAAGTGTAACATAAGGCATTAGCTTAATTAGTGCTTAGGGATTGTTAATTTCTGACTGTTTCTGTGGAGGAGGTTGTGCAATTCCCTGCTGAGTTGTCCAGATTAGTGGCCTGAATGCACTGGACATTATTTACTTGTTTTACAGCAAAATATGGCAACAAATCTCTTTCATTCCTCTTCCCTTGGGTTTGGATGAATCATCAGATTTCTCTGACTCAGTTGGGTTGGGTTTTTTTTTGTCTCCAAGTCTGCCACTTTCACCCATCTGCAATCCATTGAAAAGATGGATAAAAGAACTTCCAGGCTTTTATCTCACCAGGAAGCTGCAGAGAAGCAGCAGCTTGGTGACGTTGCACAGGCAGGTGCACACTGACTTCTGCTGGAAAATTCAGAATAATCAAAAACAATTTACTGTTTGGAAATGTAATTGATAAAAAGGGTGCCATACATCATAGATTGGTGCAGGGTCTTTTGGTGAATCCTGAGATCCTCCTGGAAGGGAGGATCCTCTCTGTTATTTGCAGGTTCAGGGTGGAAAAATGAAGGTGCAGAAATATTTAATGATGATCTAAGAGAAATTGTGTGAGAAGCCTTCATAGCCTAGGATGGACTGGTTGGAAGTGATCTTACTTGAGTGTTAATTATTTACACACTAATTACTCAGAGTTTGGTGGTACTTTCAGTAAGTTGGCTGCATAAAATTTATTGATAAGCTGATCTTAACAGAAGCCCCCCAGAAAATGAAGGCAGGTGTAGGGAATGGGATGCTGGTAATTGCAAAAAACCACCAAAATAAACAAACAAACAAACAAAAATATTTGGAAAAGTTCCAGATAACTCTGAGAGTCTGAGACAGAAATGAGCAGAGTTAAGGAATTAATTAAAAAAATATTTAAAATATCATTGCTCAGCTGTAACAGAAGATAGCATTTATGTCTTTCTTGGCCAAGTTCAGCTGACTCCCTTTAAAAGAGGAGTTAATTGAGATAGGGCAGAAGGACAAACTCAGATATTTTCGGATCACCCTTTGCAAGTGCCACATACAGGAAAATCTGGTGCTAAACGCTTTTCCCCTATAAAAGTGGTTCTGCTGCCATCTGATCCATATTCCCCGCTCCAGGATGTATCACCCTGCAAATTGCAAAACTCGGGATTAAGAAATGTGCCTTGAAAATGTGCCAGCCCAGTTCCTTAAAAGGCTCCCAGAGAAGATGAGTCACTGCTTAAATGGCCACTCAGTGCCTCTGCAGAGCATTTCAGATTAAATTCCCTGGAATTGCCAGGATTCCTTGGGGAAGCTGCTCAGGAAATCTTGGAGGAAAGGAGGAGGCATCAGCCCAGGAGGAGCATGAGGGGACAAGAGAGGTCCCAAAGCCATCCAGAGCAGTGAGGAGGAGGAGCACAGAGGCTACCCCGTGAAGGTCTGGAATTTCTGATCTGGTTTGGGGGTCCCAGGGCTGGCTGATGACTGGTGTCACCAGGAAGGGGCAGGTGTGAGATGTTGGCCGGTTCAGGGTGTGCAGGGCAGGATTTGGGAGCTGTGGTGGTATCAGAGCACTTTGGGGGAGATGTTTGTGATGTGTCCCCACAAGACTGAGTTGGTGTTTTTTGGTTTCGTCTGTCTCTCCACCTTCCCTTGGTCTCTTTGCAGTTGTGTAACTCAGAGCCTTGGTTATTGCTCATCTCCGTGTAAGGTCAGGATTTTTGTCTACAAAGGCAGGATTTCTGGATTCCACTCTTAGCCCAGATGCTTTGTGGGTTTTGTTGTTGCTGTTATGATTCTTCTTCCTTTTTCTTTTCCTCTATCTCTTAACAAACCCTGCTTTCTCAATCTCTCAGCTGTGCCTGGTGTCCCCTCAGAGCTGACGGGCAGAGCTGAGACAGCTGAGTTTATTCTCAAGTGCCTGGTACTTTCTGCTTCTTAAAACACATCTAAAACAACCTTTACTGGAACCATTCCTTTTACCTTTTCTGTCTTCTGGCTCAGAGAGGAATGAGATTTTTATCCACATGTTTGCTGACCTGATGCACCAGGTTTCCTTTGCTGAGTGTGTTTCTGATGCATTTGATCTCTGAAAAACTCAAGTTCAGGTGTTTTGTGGGGACCTTGCAGAAAACTCTGACTTCCTCTGCTGAAAATCAGATTCTCTCCAGCACTGCTTGGATTTTCAGAGTGTCCCACCACAACCATTTGGAAGGTTGAACATTCCCAGCTGGCACGAGGAGGTGCATCCCCAGGGCTGTGCAGAGTCCCAGCTAATGAGCTCCAGATTTGGCTGCTCTGGGATGTGCCAGGTTTTGCCTGGCAGCTTTTTTTTTTCTTTTCTTTTTGGCTCCTTCTGAGGGAAAGCAGCTTCTTTCTGTCTTTGTAATAAATGGGGACAGCTGCACATCAAGGCAGTGCCCTTCCAGATTCTGAAGATTTACCCAAACTGTGCTGGAGTTTCCTGCAATTCCTCCTGGAGGTGAGAGTCAAACTCTGCTGGGATCTCTTGCTGACTTTGATGTTACTTTAGAGGTGATTCTACCTTTGGCTCTGTATGGACAGAAAGCAAATGCCAATTATTTTTTCAGACACAGATCCTTGTAAGGATAAAAGTTTCTGATTTTCATCAGGAAAAAGCAATGATAGGACAAGGGGAAATGCTTCAGACTGAAAGAGAAGAGGGTTAATGGGATATTGGGCAGGAATTGTTCCCTGGGAGGGTGCCCAGAGCAGCTGGGGCTGCCCCTGGATCCCTGGCAGTGCCCAAGGCCAGGCTGGACATTGGGGCTGGAGCAGCCTGGGACAGTGGGAGGTGTCCCTGCCATGGCAGGGGTGGCACTGGATGGGCTTTAAGATTCCTTCCAGCCCAAACCATGCCAGGATTCTGTGCCACATTTAATAGGACTCTGTCCTAGCTTTTTGTCATGAAAGCTCAGACTAAAAAAAATATAAATAAGATATATATTTAAAAATATTTTCTATATACTTTTTTATATATTGTTGATTTTTGTTTCTTTTCTGTTTCTTATCCAGTGGTTTTTTTTTCCCTCGTTTTTACTTCTTTTTTGTTTTCTTTTCTTTTTTTCCCCCTTTTTGCTGCAAAGTTGCAGGTTTCCGTAATCTGTGAGGTACACAACAGAATTTTCAATTAATTTACTTTTCTCCTTTGACAACTGCATTTCTTGCCTCTCCAAGTTTATTCTTCCTCTTCCCCCCAAGCTTTGCTCCACCAAAACTTCCCAGTCTGTCCAGAGCATCTCTGCTTTATAATTACTTTACATTTCTTTATGGCTTCTCTTAAGGCAGGGGAATTGCATAAGTTAATGTGAATAATACTAATTATTTTGGATCTGTCACTGCACGACTGATGATGAATAATGCAGATACTGCTCTGCTGCTGGATGCAGTTGTTGGGGGATTTTTGCCTTTTTCTCCTCATCACCTGCCTTGAAGTATTGTGACATTGGATGACACGGATAAACTGGGTTCTGTAATTAAGGTTTATTTTAATGAGCCTGGAAAATACTCAGTTTTGCATGTTCTCATGGTTTAAATGTGGTTTAATCAGTCCTCCAGTTTTCCTTTCTGCTCAGTCCTCTGCTGACATTTCTCCAAAGGAATAACAGGATAAATATTCTCCACAGGAATATCAGGAGGATAAACCTTCAGAATGCCCCACATTGACATGTTTAGGTTTTCATATTAATGACAATAATTTTGTGCATTAAATCAATGAATTTTTCCCATCTATCTGTGGAATGCCTGGCAAATATCACTGAGGAGGGAATTTTAGTGCCTGTGGATTTGACTTTTCTGATAGAATTCACCTTATTTTCCATGAGCATTGGGGTGATTGGGATTTTTTCCACTCCTGCTTCCATAAAAGAAGCTTTAATTTTCCTTGTGCAGGCTTTTTCAGCTGCAAAAAAATAAAATTTGATGAGGGCAGTGGCTGAAACCATGGCTTCCTCACCCCCTCACTGCACACTGCCCAGAATCCATGGAATAAGTACTGGAAAAGCTCTGCTTAGGTGGGATCATATTTTCCCCCACAGTTTGCCAGCAGAGCTGCTGGTTGCTGGGCTAAAGAAAAGTAATTTCTGAGTGGTGGGTGAGGAATTTGTGAATATTCAGCTCATCTGTCTGAGCTGACACCGAGCTCTGAGAGCCCTGTCCAGAACTGTCCAAACTGATATTTTCAGACTGGATTTCATCCCCTTCAGGCACCAAAACTTAAGAATTTAGCAGCCTTTTTTCATTTTTTCCTCCCATCCCCTCCCTCTTTTTTTCTCCCCTGTGGCTGTTTAATATTAAAATTCTGCATCTCGTGGTGGGGAAGTCAGCAGGGATGCTCCAGCTCCGAGGGGATGTTAATTATCAACAGTGCAGGGTCCCAAACCCTCGAAGGAGCAGCATTTTGGATGGGCTGAGGCTGCCCAGATTTGCTCTGGCAGGGTGGAAAGCTCAGCCTCGTACTCAGAGCTGATTCCTGTAAAAGGAGGCTGTGGGAATCCAGCTCTTTCCCAGGAGGGAAGCTTGGAAGGATGCTCCTACAGCTCCAGAAAGGTGATTTTATTCTGTCTTAGACTTGGAAATAAATCTGAATTTATTTGGCTTTGGTTCAGCCAGCTTTCTCTGAGCGTTTGGGAGTAGGAATTGTGCATTTCCAGCTGTACTTTTCTTCCTCACTAGCAGGTGAAAAGGCTGTTTTCAACTAGGGAAAAAAAAAAAAAAATGGCTGTTTGTTAATCCTTCCTATAGGAGAATCCTTTGAAATCTAGCAACTCAACTTCCCAAAGTCACAGTTCCGGGATGTCTGCTGCAGTAAAAACCACCTTGGTGTTCCCAGAACATAATGAACTCAAAATGTATTTATTGGCTCTATGGCTTGAATTCAAAGATCTTTAAATGGGAAAGAAAGAAAGAAAGAAAGTGGCCAATTTTCCCAGCAGAAACATTTATAGTGGGAAGAAATAGTTTGAAAAATTTGATTTTTTTGCCTGAGGCCAAACAGAGCAATCACATATAGGATGAATCAGATGGATTCCATGTACAGAATGCTGGGAAATCTGCTTTGAAGCATTAATCAACACTTTCATGTTATGATTTTTAGCTTTGTAATTACAATCATGCAGTATTTACCAAGTGTGAATGCTTCCATTGCAGGGATTTGTTATCAAATTGGATGTGGGGCTTAATTTAGATTAAATTCAGGAACTCTGTGTCTGGAAATCACTCAGTACTTTGTGCCTTGCAGGCAAAAAGTGCAGAGGAAGAACGTGAGAAGGAGGAGAGGAAATAAACACCCCAACTGCAGAGACAACAATACAGATTTTTCTTTTTTAATTAACAAGAAGGGTTCAGGTATGAGAATAGAAAGAAATCAGCTTGAGGTAAATTCATTGCAAATCAGAGGTGCACTGCAGATACCAAAAGATTAAATACTCCGAGCAGAGTCCTGTGGAAGCTGGGTTTAGGAACTGATTATTGTGAGGCTGAGCCTAAGTAATAAGCATGAAATATTAATTAGGCTCCTGGTATCTCATGAAATAAAAGTGCTTTAGCATTAAGAAATGAAATTGAACAGATTTAGAGGAAATATTTCAAATTATTTTGTGCAATAGGCTAACGCAAATATTGACTCCCTGGTCCATTAATACAAATAAATTAAATTATTAGGGATTAGTGGCCAGTTTCAACTGGAGAGAACCCAAAGCAGGAAGATTTAACCTTTTCCCTCCTCATCCCTGACACTTGGGATAAGCAGCAGTTGTGTCTGCTGCACTGGAGCACTGCTGCTCTCCAGGGAGGTCTTTGGTCAAATTAGTCCCTAATCTTTGGTAATGTGCTCTCCAGAGGCTCCTGTGGCTAAATGCTCTGATCAGTGATGGGATGTGCAAAGCTGCTCTGCTCTGCTTGGGCCTGGATGTGATTTATGAGAGAGTTACAGCAGGGGAAGTGAAACCTGGGCTGGTGGAAGGGTTCTCTGAAACTCAGATGTGTCCCCAGGCTTGGTTACCCACACTGCTGCATCCTCCAGGGATGGATGGATGGATG
>VYZP01049923.1:76410-95883 GCA_013400635.1 Hypocryptadius cinnamomeus
ATGGATGATGGATGGATGGATGAGGGAGGGAGGGAGGGATGGATGGAGTGATGGATGGAATCATGGATGGATGGATGGATGGATGGATGATGGATGGAATCATGGATGGATGGAGTTTTGTTGTCTGGGTCCTGGTGGAATGAGAGAGGGAAAAGCACCAAAGGAATGAGGAATAGGGAGAGTTTTGATTCCCTGGGTGAGAAATTGGAGGGGAGGGGATGCTGCACTGAGAGGAGGATCAGTGCTGCCAGTGTGACTTCATCCTGCCTGTCAGACCTCTTCCAGGAGGAAGGGATGACTGGGAGAGCCCTGTGTTGTGTCATTGTCACTGACTGCTGCACGAGGGACAACCCTGGATTTTATCTCAGCTGTTTTATTGCATCAGCTCTGTCGCTCCTGTCAGTCCCTCCAGGCTGGAGCTCCTCTGTGGGTCCTCCCCCAGACCCCTGGGAGCAGCAGAGTGTGAGGAACCCCACTGATTGTCACTGCTGTCCTCCTGTCCCTGGTGTCACTTCAGCTGCACTGGGCAGTCTGTGGAGGCTGGGAGCTGAGTGAAGAGCAGATGTGTGCCCTGCTCACTCTTCCAAAGTGTAGAGTTAATTCATTTCACCCTGCTGAATACCCTGGACACTTACTCATATTATTTGGGTTTTGCACAGTTAAATTAATCATTTTTACAGGAACACAGGTGCTGTCAAGTCTCTTAAACCTCCATGTCACAGCTGTGAACTGGTTAACAACTGATTGGTTGTCAAGGTTGATTCAAGCATCCTTTTGTTTGTAGTTCAAAGCCTGAATTTCCTGGCAAATTTGGGACAAATGCACCTCAAAGTAAGGTTTAAATAGTACTTTAAGGCTGTGGTTTAATGTACTGTTATTAGAATAGACCTGTGTATCCATGAGAATTCCAGGGATTACATTCATTGCACACAGGTCCCATCCTGAGAATGGTATGAACACGAGCAGGTGTCCAAGGGATGCAAGAAGAAGGAGCATCATGACACAGAAAAGTTCAGTAAGATCATATGTAGAGTCTGTCAAAGCTGGAATTCGAATTTCTGAGAATTTCCAAAACTACCTCCTTAATTAAAGACACCACAGTGATGTGGGAAAGGGAAGGGCTGCAGTGACAGGGTCAGATTTGAAATTTGTAATCCATATCATCCTGCCCTGAGGTCCTGTTCCACCTTCCCAAATTTCCCCAGAGTGTGCAGAGAAGCGCTAGTTTGTGGCTGAGGCTGCCAGAGTCGAAGGCCAGGCTGCCATGGCCCTCAGCTCCCCACTCCTGCCTTGCTTTTGCCCCAGCAATTTTCCTTGTGCACCACAGACATCATTAAGAACCGCTGGCCCAATTTCTTGTTTCATTATGGATGACAAAATAAAACATTAATAGGTCTTTTAATATGAGCTGGGAGTTAAATATTCATTATTTCTTATTACTTCAATGTCACTAAGCCTTTGATGTGCTGGAACTCCAAAACACTTCTCCCTGCTCTCCACTTGTACCCTTTTAGCTGCTGAGTGTGAAGAGCACCGGGGCTTTGCTTGTGGCTCCTTCCATGGCTCAGCAGCCCCTGGGGCTGGCCCTGCTGATGGATGGGATCTGGGATGCATCCTGAGCGCTGCCTGACTCCTGGGTGAGCTTTGGCTCTGGGCTCACTCCTCCCTAAAGGCCACTTGTCTGTCACTGCTTGTTTCAGAGTCACAGAACTGTGGTGTACCTCGGGCTGGAAGGGACATTAAATCCCATCCAGTGCCATGGCAGGGACACCTTCCACTGTGCCAGGGTGCCCCAAGCCCCATGCAACCTGGCCTGTGTCTAAAATTCATGGAATATTGAGAAATGTGGGCGTTTTTGTGTGGGGTTTTTTGGGGGGTTTGTTTTTGGGTTTTTTTTTTTTTGGACTAGGTTAGATCATTGAGTCCAACCCAGCCCCAACACCTCAGCTAAACCCTGGCACCCAGTGCCACATCCAGGCTTTGTTAAACACATCCAGGGATGGGGACTGCACCACCTCCCCGGGCAGCCATTCCAGAACTTTATCACTCTTTCTGTAAAAAACTTTTCCTAATATCCAATCTATATTTCCCTTGGCACAGCTTGAGGCTGTGTGCTCTGGTTGTGTCAGTGCTGCTGGAGAAAGAGCCCAGCCCCAGCTGAGCACAGGCACCTTTCAGGAGCTGTGCAGTGATGAGGGCACCCCTGAGTCTCCTTTTCTCCAGGCTGAGCACCCCCAGCTCCCTCAGGGGTTCCTCACAGGGTTTGTGTTCCCAGCCCCTCTCCAGCCTCATTGCTCTTGTCTGTGTTAGCAGGGAGGAGAGAGGCCCTGGGCCAGCCCTGGGCACTGAGGGTGCCAGGGGGGTTTGGGGTGGCAGGAGGGAGCAGGGAGGGGATGTCATGTCCATGATGAAACAGCAGCCAAGGTGACAGGGATGGCTTTGCATTTTGTTTCTTAGAGGTATTTGTCACCTCTCTTTCACCTTCAGAGCCTCGTTGTGTGTCTGGATTGTTGTCTTGCTCCTTTATAATCCCAAATCAGCTTTCTTGAAACTCGCTATGCTGAATTTTCCCCTTCAGATTTAATATTTTTGTGCTGTCACGTGCTCACAGAATCACAGAATTATTTGGGTTGTGAGGGACCTAAAGATCACTTGTTTCCCCCCCCTGCCATGGCAGGGACACCTCCCACTGTCCCAGGCTGCTCCCAGCCCCAGTGTCCAACCTGGCCTTGGGCACTGCCAGGGATCCAGGGGCAGCCCCAGCTGCTCTGGGCACCTGTGCCAGGGCCTGCCCACCCTCAAAGTAAAGAATATTTTTCTAATCTCTAATCTAGCCCTGCTCTTTCTCAGTTTGAATCCATCCCCCTTGTGCTGCCCCACATGCTATTGCAAATAATCCCATTTGTTTCTGAGTGTGTTCAATTGTTTACTGCCTGCTGTCCTTAAATGCCAAATATTTTCCAGAAAAATGGCACTTGAATGCCATAGGCATTTCTGTGGCAGTTTCCCCAGAATAGGAGCACAATCTCTATAACTGAATGTGAAATATTTGTGTTTTACCCTTACTCAGAGCTTAGTTCACACCAGGATACCACAATTATCAGTGGTGTAACTCCCTGAGAGTGTGTTCTTACTTCTGCTGAGGGAAATAAGCAAAAATTTGAAAATCAGTATTGAAAATGGGTTTTTTAAGATGGGGAAAAGGTGTAAAAGTTGATTTGATTTATGAAGTATAACCATTAATTATGAGAATTATGTTCATTGGCTTGTTATTAGAGATTCTTGTCATGGAGGTTGCATCCTGTGGGTCTGGGCATTTTCAAGTCCAATGTTCCTCACAGTCAGGTTAAAGGGAATTCTTTATCAGAGACATGATCTCCCCTGAAAGAAACTGCACATTCTGCTTTCTGTGTGATTAAATATTTTGCAAAATGATTTAATTTAAAGTTTGATTTGAAAGCAAACTGTTAGGTTTGTGCAAAGGCAGGCCTGCAGTGCAGCAGGCACCTGGGGGGAAGATTGCTGTTCTCTGGTGGGCTGGAGTTTGGCTGTGAGTAGTAAAAAAAAAAAAAAATAGAGACTGAACAAGTGATAAAATGAAAGATATTTTATTTTCATATAAAAAAACTTCCACAAAATCCAGATTTCTGACACAAATGCTGATTTCTCACTCCTGGGTGTGTGTTTACAACCAGGAGCAGGGTGAATTCAGGGTGTAGGGAGGAGCTGGAATAGCACCAATCCTTGGGACAAACTCCAGCACTTGATGAAAAAATAATACAATCAATTAATAGATAATCAAGTGTTAATAATTGAAGTTGGAGATGAGCGTTTTTAATATTTAAACATTATTCTGATAGATGAAAATGAATCACAGTATCACCTTTCTGTCTAGAGGGATGCTGGGGAGAAATTTAAGTCTTCTCCTTAGCACAATGGTCTGAAACCCATTTGAACATCAGCTGATGTTTTGTGGTTCAAAATGCATTTCCAATGTGTTATCTCCATTTTTACAAGCATCCAGGGAAAAGAGCATCAATATCTGTAATGAAATACATTTGAAAGGAGTTGGGGTTTGCTTTTGGTGGCTTTGTTTGTTGGTGGGTTTTTGTTTATTTTGGTGAGGTGGGGTTTTTTTGTGGAGTTTTTCGTTGTTGTTGTTTGTTTGGGGTTTTTTTAGGGATTTTTTTTGAGTATTCAGAGGATGTTGCTTTTATATTGCTACCTCAGGTGACAGGGCAGCAGCAGAGCCTGTCCTTGGCTGTGACCCCAGGATTTTTGGGGTGCCCAGCCCTGCTGAGCCAGTCTCAGCAGCCTCTGGTGCTGATCCATAGCAGTGCATGGAATATTTTTACAGCTGCTCTGGCTGTTTGTGTCGGGGAGAGCCAGGCTGGCTGTGACACCTGAAATCTGGAGGGAAAGAAAAGCAAGCCTGCATGAAGTTGCTCCTTTAGGTGTAGGAATGGAGCAGTTGAAAGATGAATTTACAGAGTGATGACTTTTGATCACTCCAGCTGTTTCTCCAAAGCACACATCTTTCTTCAGCAAACATTCATTTGAAATTTGTCTCCTTGCAGTAGTTCAGTTCTATAAATTGCTTCAACTAACACTGCAAAAAAAACCCTGGAGGATTGGAATTTTGGTGTGTATTTTAGCATCAAACCTGAATGCAGGTGTTGGATTTCCTCAGTGGACTGGATTTTTTTGCTAAGGGCAGTGAACAACTTTGGAAAATTCAATAGGTAGCAGGTCACCAAAGGAAGCAGAGCATACACTACAGGAGATTATTGTGGAATAAGGAGTAAAGAAGGAAGTGTCTTCATAGATTCCAGATTTATACATGCATGACTTTTCCAGATAATTTTAACCTCATAAATTCAAAGCAATTAATACATTTCAGTCTTGAAACTCAAGGGATTTCCAACTGCACAGAAAAACCTGTTTCTGTTGTCCTCATCCCCTTTCCCAGTTCACCTTTCAACTCTAAATGCAATAATTTATTTGGGAGCATTTTGGATTCCAGTAGTTGGTGCTTTATTCAGTGGCTCTGCAAGAAAGGCTGGGATCAAAATTTGGACTCAGGAGAGAATCCAGAGGTTTTTATCCTCCTCATGGAGAGGAGCAGTACACTCCTCCTTTGGAGTGTTGTTCTGGAAGACATTTATAGGAAAAGGTGGTTGAAGGGTTTGGAAATGAGGACTGTAGCAAAGGGGGAAGGGATCTGAATCTCTGGAAAAAAATCTTTATGAAATGGCACCCAGTTTTGTGTTCCTTGTTTTCTCTCCTAACCTGCTTTAATGTTGTTTTAATTTGTTTCTTTGGCTGGGGGGATGTGTGGTAATGGAGGTTAGTGTTTGACAGACAACAAATGTAATGACAGTAATTAACATTCACAAAAGGTACTTCAGGTGGGAAAAAGCTCAGCAAGTCTAATAAAAGCTTCCACAGGAGGATCTGCCTCTATAGTTCTTGAGGGGAAATACACAAAAACAAAACCTAAAACCCATTCTGGGATTTTTAAATTACCCCTGGAGATTGGGTTGTCAGATTACTGGTGGTATTTAACGTGAGCAGAGCATTCAAATCCCTGGAAGTGTTGGTCCCCACCATGTCAGATGCCTGGAGGAGTTCGTGTCCTGCAGGGATTGGGGACTTTGTGCCCTTGCTCTGGGCTTCAGCTGCTCAGAGCTTTCAGCCTGCTGAGTCCCAAGGTTTTCAATGAGCTGTGCTGAGTGAAAGCTCTGAAATTGTGAGTGAAAGAGAAATTAGGGAATGTTTCTTGTGCTCTGCAGAAGGCAGAGCTGGACTGGGGAGCTGGATGGGGTCTGATGGACAGACAGCTTTCAGCAGGACTGGTCCTGGGCTGGCCTGTACAAAGTCACCTCTGTTGTCTGTTCTGGGCATGTCATCTGTCACAGCTGCTCTGTCTGCTGGCCATCCATGTCCTTCTGGACAGATTTATGTCACACCCCATCCCTGCACCGTGACCAATGTCATAGGAAACAATGCAGGAAGCAGATGCACATTATTTCTTAATTATTATTACTTTATTGCCATCTATAAATAATTTCTCTTTTTTTCCCCCTCCAAAACCAGGCTCCTATTTGTTTTCTTTTTTCCTTTTCTTGTTGTTACTCTAATGGGCTGTCTCATCTCCACAGCCATCAGAAATCTTGGCTTGATGAGGCTGCTATGAAACATTTAAAGATTTAAATTATAAACTCAGAGGGAGAAAACCAGTGATGCATGATTAGTTGAAAGTTTTAAACATAATAGTCGTATTTTTCATATGCATGTACAGAAATGGCTTATGTCAACTGTAATGTGATTTTTAATACATATTAATAGAGTCTGTTGCAATGTGGATGGTTTGAACACCTTTTGGCAGATGGCTGTGGTATTAGAGAACACACAATATAAATTAGTCATTTAGGGAAAGAAAACAATGCTCAAGTGTTAATGTTGACTGTGCTCAGAGATGTGGTTCCAGCACATCACTCCTGCAGCCAGCAAGGTTAGAAGCAGGATTAAATTTGCCAGGGAAATGAAATAAATGAACAGCTAAACTCCTGTGTCAGAAAGGAGCTCGCTGTTGTTACAGCTTGTTCACATCCTTGGCTGGGTCCCTGTCTTTTAGCTCCTGTTCCCTCTGAGGTCAGATGGTGCAAAGCCAAGGCTGGGCTCAGTTCATCCCTGGAGGGTTGGAGGGGAGCAGCATCTCCCACATGGAGCCCCAGGGCAGTGAGATTCAGGTGTGTTGGATGTGAGGGATGGAGCAGCTCTGCTGGGAGGAAAGGCTGAGAGAATTGGGATTGCTCAGCCTGGAGAAGGCTTTGGGATGACCTGACTGTGCCTTTCAGTGCCTAAATGGGCTCCAAGAGAGCTGGACAGGGACTTCTGCCAGGGCCTGCAGGGACAGGACAGGAGGGAATGGCTTCAGACTGAGAGAGAGTAGGTTTAGATGGGACACTAGGAAAAAATTCTCCTGGGGAGGCCCTGGCACAGGTGCCCAGAGCAGCTGTGGCTGCCCCTGGATCCCTGGAAGTGTCCAAGGCCAGGTTGGATGGGGCTGGGTGCAACCTGGGATAGTGGAAGGTGTTCCTGCCATGGCAGGGGGTCAAATAAGATGGATTTTAATGTCTCTCCCAACCCAAACCCTTCTGTGAGTCTCTGTAACTACTGTCTTAGAACTGATGTAAGACATGAAAGAAGTTGATGGCTGAGCATTGTCTCCTTTTTGTTTGGTGCTGTTCAGAGAACAGAATTAGCCAGTGATGAATCTGTGAGTCCTGTAAGTGTATTCCACCTTCCAGGTAGAGGCCTGACAAATGGCAGGGATTTTGTAGGAAATCACTTTAGCAAACACTAAAGGGCACTCATCTCTGAGCCAGAGAGCAGCAGCTGCTTGGGCAATTTATTGCTGTGCTCAAATTCCTAATCGAGGAGCTTGTTTGTAATCACTGCCTGGTAACCCTGGCATGGCTGGGGGAGTCTAGAAAGAGACATTTAAAAGCAATCTGCATTTTCTGCCTTGGAAATCTCCAGAGCCATTCTCATTCCCTGAGTTTCCAGCAGGAGAGGCAGTAGCTGTTGGCTCCTGCTCCATCAGGATGATTGTCAGGGTGCTTAATGAGCTTTGTGCAGAGCGAGCGCTTTCGGAACATATGTGTGCACTGAGAACCTGGCTGCTGCTGCCTGGGCAGGCAGCTCCACAGGCAGCTTGCCTCTCCTGAGCCTTGGAGCATTTCAGTGTTCCCAGACACCCATCTGGAATTAGGGCTGATCACCACTACCTCGAGCTCATCCCTTTGAACTTTGCTCCGTGGCAAAGCCAAAGTGGAAGCAAATTCAATCACGGGGTGTGAGCAAACTGCCTCTTTTTACTGTGTTTTCTCTGGAAGGAGAATTGTGCTCCAAAGCTTTGAAAAGGAGCTTTGTGAGGTGAGGTGGTGGCTGATGGGAGTGCACAATAACAGGCTGACAGGTTTGCACTGTGCTCTGACACGTCGTGTCAGGGTTGCTGGAGATGGAGCCGAGCCCTTTGCTGGAGATGCAGCAATTGCAGATGGAGTGATATGTAATTTACTGAGCTGCTTGTTAATTCTGAGAGGTGATGAAATCTCCTGGGCATATAATTACTACAAATGTTTACTTGACTCTACCACATAGCTTGACATTATACTCCACAAGTTTGTACCTCACTGAAATTATGACCTGACTATAAAACGCCACTATTAGGCAGCAAATATTAAAGAAGTATGGATGAGAGTAAAGACATTTTTAAAAAGCTTTCTACGCCTTGGAATTACAACCATTCATCCCATCTCCTGCTGCTTACACACTTTGTAATAGCTATTGTTTCCAGGGCTGGGGTTTAATTTTCCTCAGCACGTTGGCAGCGCTGGTGATCTCAATAACAATCCTCCCAGCAAGGCTGTGAGGGCTGCGGGGAGGCCAGCGGGGAGCAGCCTGACTGGCAGATATTTGAAGCCTTTTTGTGCTTCAGGATTAGTGAAACGTTCCCAGGCAGAGCTGCTGGAGTGGGTGTTATGTGGGATCCTGCCTCTGTCACCTGCAGGGGAGCTGGGGTGGCTTTGGGGTCAGGTTGGTGTCATTCCTCCCTGCAGGTGACACTTCAGCCCATGATCCCTGAGGAGCTGGGGCAGAGGAAGTGCCAGATTTTCAGTGAAATTAAAGCCACCCTCTCACTGTTGGTGGCTGCTCAGGGGCATTGCTGCTCAATGGCACAGGTCAGTCCCAGAGTGCAGGTATGTGTTTGAGCTGAATATTTCAGGGTGGAGGGGTCAGCAGCAGGTGCTGGTGAGGCTCTGGGACATGTTCTGCAGCATCATTCCCATCTACACAGCAGTCACAGAATCACTGAGCTTGGAAAAGCCCTCTAGGATCATCAAGTCCCAGCTGTGCCCCATCCCCACCCTGTCCCCAGCCCAGAGCACTGAGTGCCACCTCCAGGGATGGGCACTCCAAACCTCCCTCCCTGGGCAGCCCCTGCCAATGCTTCTCCACCAGGTCTAACAACAGATTTGCACCAGTCTGGACCTTTTCTGGAGTCCTGGATTGTCCCTTTGGATAGGGAGAGGTGGTGCTAGAGACAACATCCAGCTCCTGGGATGGTTCCTCCTCACTTGCAGATTCCTTTCAGCAGCCCTGGAGCTGATTCTGCAGCAGGTGAGAGGCACTCCCAGATGCTTGGGATGCCCAAACTTGTCCTGGATTACAGAAGCTTAAAGTATTTGTTGAAAACACTGATTTCTCTGAGTGTGAAAGTGGTATTCTTTGTGCTCAACAAGCTTCTGGAGCCCATTTAAACATTAGCCACATTGAAAATGGAAACAACTTTCACTCTAATAAAGCCAAAGTTGCAAAATTAGAAATGCTGTTATTACAAAAGAAAAGTAGACACAATTATGAAACAGAACCTTCATGTGTAGCTGGATTAGGAGCTGCTGAAGGCATTGCCTCCAAAGGAGGAATCCTGTTTGTCTTTGCTTTGGTGAGTTCAGCCTGACAGTGCTTGGATTTTGGAGAGGTCTCCTGGGGGTGGAAGCCCACCTGGAGATTTCATTCTTTTTTTTTTTTTAAATTTTCTGGCTGCTCCATAATGTAAGGGGCATTTTAGAACAGCTCTCAGGCTTCCCTGATTCCTGCACTGATCTGAAGGATCTGTGTGTGTTGTCAGCTTGGGTTTACCTGCCTGGTGCCCAGGAGAGTGCCAGTGACCTTGGTTTACGGTGAATGGATCTGAGGGAATCAGAGGGAATGGGGGTGCTGCTGTTTTCTGTTCCTCTCAGGAAGCACACAGCATTGCAGTTCTTTGGTGAGGTTTATTAACATGTAAATCATATTAATCAATCCCCCCAAGAAAGATCTTCCTGAGACAGGTAGCAGAGAGTGGTCCCAGCCGTGTTTTTCTTCACCAGTTGCTTCTGTTCCTGGAAAGGCAGCGAGGTGTTGTGGTGCATGAGTGGAATTTGACAGGTTTCCCATGGAAACAGAAGATCAGATTTTTATTTCTTCTTTGCCAGTGAAGCTGATGTCAGTCAGGAGCATCTGTGCTGTCCTCAGAGGATACACCCTGGTGTAGAATGGAGTAAGTGAGGGCTGGGTCCTCCTGTGCCCAGGTACTGAAGAGTTTGTACAGTCTTGTCTGCCTTAATGTATCTTATTTATATATATATATATATTTTAAATTGCTTGGTGATATGATACTAGTATTTCTTTTTGAAATAAATTCCCTCTGTGGCTCCAGCCTGGGGAGTTCAGGCAGGTTTGAAATACTCTCAAATGCAGAATTTGCTGCTTTGCTCTCTGATCCCCCCAGACTGCCACTGCCATCACAGGCTCTCCAGTTCCCTACTCAGGGATTGAGATCCACACTCTCTTTCATTTCTTCCCCAGTGAGTCTCTGTTCCAGCCTCACAAATTCTCCCATGTCCCCGTGCTGCCTGTCTCTGCTCAGCACTGATCCCTGCCCAGCTGCATTCCCAGATTTTGCCAGAGCCATCCCTCTCCCAGGATGTGTTCCTCACTCACACATGTGGAGCAGCAGCTGCTCCCAGCCTCGTTTACACCCCAGCCTGGTGTAGCTGCACCAGCCTCGTTTGGTGGTGCTCTCATTTCCTTGTGTGCTCCTCCTGCTGCCTCCTTTTTCCTGAAACCTCCCTCTCTCCATTTCACACTCCAAATCCTGTGCTCTGTGCTGCTGTCTTCTCAGCTCTTTATCCCTTCAGCCCCATGGAATCATGGAGTGGTTTTGGTTTGGAAGGAACTTCAAAGCTCATCCAGCCATGGGCAGGGACACCTTCCACTGTCCCAGCCTGCTCCAAGCCCGAATGTCCAACCTGGCCTTGGACACTTCAGGGATCCAGGGGCAGCCACAGCTGCTCTGGGAATTCCATTCCAAACCCTCCCCACCCTCACAGGGAGCTCATCCCTTGCTGCTTCCTCATTTCTGCATGGAGGGGGACCCTGAGTGTCTGTTGAAACAGCTTTGCTCCAAAGGCATCACATTTTTTGTTTCCCTTTCCTACCTCCAGTGCCAAGCTGGCTCTAATGAGGAGTTGTGTTTGGGTTTTTTTTCACACTGACTTGGCTCTGCTGTTTCCACTATGGAAATGGGTGAGAATCTCAGTCACACCTGGACCAGGTAAAAATGAGTCAAGCCACCTCTGCTTTATGAAACATCAGCTGGAGCTTTCCCCAAGAAAGTCAAGCTTTGCTGGCATTGGGTCAAGGCAGTTGCCTTTAATGCTGTTCCCAGGGTTACCTGCTGGGAGGAGCAGAGGGAACAATTCTGTGCACACCTCTGGCAGAGTAAACCCAATGCTTCCCTGATCCTGCTTGGGAAATGCCATATAACATCCCAGAGGCATTGCTGGACCTGGCTGCTGACTAGGAAGAAATTCTGAGAGCAGCAAATGTGTAAGAAACCTGTTTGAAATCTGTATTTCTCAAGAATTCTCTCATTCACATCATGAAACTTGCCTCCATTTCCTGCCTCTGTGTAAACCCATTTAGTATGGGTTGTGCTATCGTTTACCTGATCTACTCCTCTGTAATTGGTGGGAGAGAAGGGGAAAAAAACCCAAAAATCTTTTTGTGAAGAGCTCTGCCAATTTACCATGCCATAAAAGAGATGTGCCGTAGTTAGTACTAAGGTCTAATTATGTAAATGACATAATTTAATAATCATTATTAAATCCCAGCAAGCTTTATTTCTTTTCCTCATTGTTGATGGTTGTCCTTGATAGGAAAATGTCATGATGCCTATCATAAAAATTAATTTTTGTGGGGATTTCACACCATTGCAGGAGCTTGGAGTGCAGGAGGCCTCGGAGGCTGATTCCTCTTATCTTTGCAAGAACAAATGTTGTCCACAAGGAGAGCAGGGAGAGGAGAGAAAACTCTCACAGCAGCAAATATTTAATTAAAAAAGCTGCTTGGGCCAACTAGTTGTGGCAGCAGCTGCTTAAACAGAGATCTGTCCTCTAAATAACTTCAGCTAAATAAAGGGAGGAAAAGGAGAGTGGAGGGGAAAGCTCCAAGGGCTTGTGCTGTAATTGCAGAAGTGGGTTTCATTTCTGCATTTTGGTTCTTCAGTGGCCATGAGCTCCTCCTCTGCCTGTCTGGAAAAACAGGATGCTTCAAGCTCTGGGAGTTTTACAGAGGAGACTGTCAGGAAAGCAATGCATCACCTGCTGCTGTATTTGAGGTGTAAAATGTCTCATGAGGGAGACTTTTCTGCCATGTAGAATAAATCAGAGTTTGGTAGGTACAGAATTAGCTCTTTTCTAGCTTCAGGGAACTAAAGGAGAGGTAGCTGTATGTCTCTACTGCAGCAGGGCATAAACTACACGAGATTATCTTGGAATAAGGAGTAAAGAAGGAAGCATCATCATCTTAGATTCTGGATTTATACATGCATGACTTTTCCAGATAATTTTAACCTCATAAATTCATAGCAATTAATAAATTTCAGTCTTGAAACTCAAAGGTTTTCCAGCTCCTTAGAAAAACCTGTCTTGTTCCCTTGCTGTCCCAACCATGGGGAGTTTGCTGCATTTAATACCAGAACCCTGGTGAGTTCCCTTTGCACCTTCTGCATCTGCCACATTGTGTCCTGGACTTCTAAAGGCTTCATGCCATTTATTGAACATGAAATGTTATTCATAATAACGTAATCTCATTTTTTAGGCAGCACCTCAGAGCATCCCACAGGCTCCCAGCTGCAGCTCAGCTCTGTAATGAATGTTGTTTGGCCAAGCAGTGGGGCTGGGCAGGAGAAAGGACATGAGGTGTCCATGCATGGTCTGTGCCACCAGAGCTCTGGGGGCATTTCCAGGCTCAGGGCTGCAGGGAAGGAGCAGAAGTTCAGTCAGAGGTATTTGAGAGGCAAATATATATATATATATATATACTTGTGCATAACTAACTCCTCTCTGTGATATTTTTAGGGGTTTTTAGCCACTTTCTGGTTAGTCTTTATAAGGAACATAATTAGTTTTTGTGAGATAATGATTAGAGGGCATTACTTATATCCATTATGTGACACAAATGAGATATAAACAATTTGACCAACAGTATTGACAATTTCTTCTTTAATTTTTTTTTTTTTTAAGAAGAAGGCAGAGCAATGTCTGTGGTGCTGTAGAAGCTCTGGACGAAGGCTGTAACGCAGTTTTCATGCATGTGGCATGGAAAGCACTTCTCCCACTGTGCAAACCATTGATTCTGCAGGTGGGCTGGGAGGCAAAAGCCACCCTTGTTCTGAAGAACCTGCTGTTGTGGACAGAATGGGCAGTGAAATCCTGGTGCTGCCTGTTTGACATTCAACTTGAAGCTTCCCCTTGCAGTTTCACATAACTTCAGCAGATTTTAATTGTTCATGCAGAACTTTCCACTCCTGATGTTTACTTGCTATATTTCTAATTTGATTTTATTTACTTTAATTTCCAGCAAGCTGGAGTGGAGTTTTTGTGCTCAGTGTTCAGAAAGTCACATCATGTGGAGCCAGCAGCAGCTCCAGCTTTTGAAACAAAGATTTCATATTTGGTGGAGGGGTTTAGGTGAGTGGATTTTGCTGTTCCCACGGAAAGCAAAAACCAAAGGTAAAGGAAAAGCAGGCACCTACATTTCTCTCTAGTTGGTGGGCACTTTCTCTGGGTTGTTTCTAAACCTTCTTGTGTGGCCTTGGGAGATACTTTACCAACCCCTCATGAGCTGAGGGAATAGATTCAGTTTTGCTCAATTTCCCTCAAAACATTTTCCCCAGGTACTGGGTAAACAGGTAAATCATATTTTTCCAAGCAATCCTGTTTTTCCAAGGCTTTCAGGCTGTTTGAACATTGTGTTTTGCTGCCTGTGTTGCTTCCTTATTGTTTTCTGCTCAGCCACCTAGCTGGAGTCAAATTGTACCTCTAAAGATCAACTGTGCCTTAAAATACACCCTGGGCTTGTGATGTGCCTGATGAAACCTCTCCTGTGATCACCTGAAGGTACTGACAGCTGCTGCTCTGCACCCTGCCAGTGCTGAAAGGGATGATGAATGTGGATCCCGAGGAGAGAGAAGCAGAATTACAGAGTCTCTTCCCTTTCTTTCACAGCTACAGTAGATATATTCAATATATTGTCAGCCAGCTGTCTTCAGTGTGCTTGATGGATGTTTTGATTTAGTGCCTTGGCAAAAAAAAAGGTATTAATGGAGAAAAGCAACTGTTGCAGCTAGAAAATCATTGGGGTTTGGAGTGTTTTGAATGATGCTTTTCCCTTACAATGGTAAAACTACCAGAGCAAGTGCATAAAATTGCTGCTGTGCTCAGAAATAATCCTCACCTTATCAACAACTTGATTTCTCTGAAAGCTTTGCCAAAAAACATTTCCATTAACAGAAGCTGTAGGAACAAAATGATGACCAGATAAATGGCAGCATTATACTACTTAGGAGAATGTCTCAGGCACTCCTGGTATGATTCTGAGAATTTTTCCTCCCTGGAGATTCTGAGAAAAATTTGTCCCATCTTCCTCGTGAGTCTCTAAAAACGAGCTCCTAAAAAATGCAGGTGAACCAAGAGTGTCTCCCCTGGTGGGCTGGGCTGCTCAATGTGTGTTTTTATTTTGCCTTATTGGGGGTTTTGTTGAGCTGTGAAGTTCTTCATGGGAAAAGGAAATTGTTGGAGATTCCAGGTGAAAACAGGAGAAGTAGGAAGTGCAGAATCAGGCTGAATTATCCATGAATCTCTAATGCCATCCTATTTGCTCAGCTATTCAGATTCCTAATGCACAAACTGGGCCAAATCCTACAATTATTGCCATAAATCAGCTCCTGTGGTGCTACTGCCTTGGCAGACTGAGTCCCATGGGATCCTCTTGTAGAATCAGACCAAGATTCCCAAAGTGAGAGATGCTGCTGGCTGTCCACACAGGCACATGAGGATTTCAGAGTGATGTGGATGGTGTTTCACTCATACCCTTAAACCCTCCCATGCAGTGTCTGTGGGAAATCACAGCTTTTCACTCGATTTTTTTTTTCCTAAGTAATCCCTTGTATCTCTGGCAACATGGAAAATGCTGGAAGCTTAATAGCCTTGACTTATCAGGAAAAGCAAGTGTGGGGAGATCCTCCAGGAAGCTGAAAGAGCTGATCTCTGTTATTACACAGGAGGAGGAGAATCAGAGGCAGGCAGAGACTACAGAGCCTGCCTGCTGTGAAACTCTCCCTGGTCACGAGTCACTGGCTGCAATTTAAATTAGGAACACGCAGTGTCCCAGTGACTTTCACTGCCATTGTGCTTAGATGCAGGGGAAAACTGAGAGAGGGGATTTGCTGCACTTTTGGGGTCAGTTTTTCTTGGGGTTTAAGAAATTTTGTGTGAAGCCCGCCAGGATTTTTCTCTTGAAGTTTTGGGAATACACTGAGCATCTCCTGAGTCCCTGAGGCAGAGAAGCTGTGTGAGTGTGCATTTTTCCTGGCACAGATGGAGCAGGGAGCTCAGATTTAGGGATTTTGATATATGCCAGCATTGTACATCTGAGTGAGTTCACCTGCCTGGGATGCAGCAGGCAAAGATGATCCTTAATGGACTGAGTGGGAATAATAGCTGTTTTCTGCTATAGAGGTAATTTATTTGTAATTAAACCCCCTTCCCCCTGTTCATGTTGTTACCTCGTTACCAGCACAGGGAGCTCTCCAGCAAACACAAACCCATGCTGTGAGAATCACCAAGCGGAGCCCTTGGTGCCCTGCAGTGGTTTCTGCCATTGTCAGGTGATTTTCCTGGCACTGGGATGGTTCCTGTGCTTGGACTGGAGCCCATCAGGGGCTGGGTGGGTAAATTTCCCCCCTCCTTTGCCACCTGAGAGAGTGCAGGGTTCCTCCCGTGGCAGAATCCCCGGGAGCTCTCGGCTGTGCCTTTGGAGTGAGTTTTGTGCTGTTCTCCCTGAGCTTTCTGCTGACTGAACATTCTCATTAGCCCCAGGCCTGCCAGAGCTCTGCCTGGCACATCCCTGCCCACGTTTCCCAGTCAGTGGAGCTCTCCTGGCTCCGTGTGTGCCAAGGCTGTGCTCCAAGCAGGAGCTGGAATGGCTCAGACTGGCTGAGGCATGTGCTGGGTTCCAGCAGAGCCTTTCCAGGTGAGGCAGGGCTGCTTCAAGGACGTGCTGCTTTACTAGAACTTATGTTTGTTTGTATTAACAGGAGAAAGCTCATGATTTTCCCATTATTACATGTTTTGAAAGAGCGCACAGAAGAAGCAGGCGTCTTTGCAAATTCGTGTTGAAATTTTGGGGAATTTGCATCACCTCTGTTGGCAGAGGCTGTCATTGGCAGTCTCATCTGAGCACAAACTGCAGCCTGCTTTTATTTCTTTTCCTTCCATTCCCTTTGTGCCTGGCTGCCACAGCCTCATCCCCATCACCCACCCCACCTGCTGCTGTCCTTTGCTTTCTGCTTCATGCTTGACCTATGCGCTGAAATGCTAATGGCTGTTGAAAATCTCAATTAATATAAAACTAGTTTCAGCCAGAAATGTGCTAAACTCGTTTAGGAGATGTAGCATCTCAAGGAAATACAGAATGGCAAAAGCCTCAGACAACAGTTGAATTTTTAGCAGGCTGTGCTTTCAGGTGTGTCTGCAAAGCTCAGATCTGGGCTGGTTTGTGACCAGCAGGGAGGGTGACGGTCACTGTGTGTTTGTAGGTCATGGCATTCCTCTGCTACAGCGTTATCTCCTCGTGCTGGAATAATTTCTGTGTTTTCATTGGTAAAAAAATGATGTGTGGCCAAGACTTCAGGTGGAGGGGATAAACCAGACACATGTGGGGGGATTAGGCTGCTCTTCCATCTGTAAATATGCATATGTAAAGCCAGACCCTTATTTTATGGTGACTTGTACAGGAATTATGCAAAGTACACTTTATAGTGCAGTGAAGGAATACAGTCTAAAATTTCAGCATGGTACTTTTAATTCCACTCTAAATACCTTAGAAACTTGCTAATTAAATACTTGTGGGTTTCTCAGAAGTCTTCACAACATCTCCACAAGCAATTTGTGCTGCAGGATGTGGTATATCCACCTCGAGTACACTACATTAAATCCAGATTTTCCTCTGAAAGAGAGGTTGGTGCCACAGTAGAACTGGAAGAAGGATTAAAGGAGATGAATGTAAAAATATGGATTAATTCCCACTCAGGAAAAGATTGTGTGTAGTGACCTAAACTTGTGTGTCACTAGAGCTGCTCTAGTGGCCCAGTGCTCAGAGCTGCTGCCCAGTTAACCCAGTCCAAAAATGAACTGGAGAAGGAACAGTTTGATGTGCAGTGAAGATGGGCAGGGAAGCAATTAATTAAAATAAAAAGGTACTTAAATTTACAGAGGAAAGACCTGTTGGTATTAAAGAACAGATGTGGCTCAGAAAGTTCCCAGACAGCTGCAGGAGGACAGAGGATTTCTGTTCTCCCTCTGAGCCACTGTGGGCTCACCTGGTGTCCCATGTCCCAGCTGTTCTCCTCAGATCAATACAGATGTTGGTGTTTACTCAGATATTTAAGGACTTCCATCAGGGCAGAATTTGGTGCAGGTTTGTGTGCTCCTACTGGAAGGAGTGACCATGTGGTTATCTCAATTTACTGGGAAGTGCAGTGTCAGTAATGTCATCACTAAAGTTTAATGAGGTGTCCATCATCAGCAACAGCCCACCCACAGCTCACGTTTATTCCTTGGGCCATGAAGGGGTTAAAGCAGCTATTGATTTCCACTCTGGGTTTTCTTGGGAGTCCTTATTGCAAGTGCTGTTCAGAGGCATTTTGTGGTTCCAGCAGGCCTGATGGGGCTGGCATGAGTGTCTTTGCAGGTTACAAACCCCATTTCCTCATCTTTCCATCCCTGTGTGTGTGTAAAGCCATGCAGAGCTGTAAGAAACGTGGTCCTTGTGCTCAGTGATTCAGCTGCCAGATGGACAAAACCAATTAAATCAGCTCTCCCAGGTGCTGGGCCATTATGTGGGCAGAGATATGACCAGGAGAAATCATTTATTGCTCCTTTAAACCATTTCAGAGCATAGGCTGTGATCTGATGAGACTGGAGGGGATTGCACTTCAGGATTTTGTTGGGAACAGCTGGGAGCAGATAAGGCAGTGTTTGTGGGAATGGAGAGCTGGTGCTGGCTGCCTTTTCCTGGGGTCACACCTTTGGATTCCAAGATGCTCGTGCACCTCTTGCTTCCCCTCAGCTCAGGGTAGGTCTCCAGCAGAGACACCAGAAATTGAGTTTGCACAGCATCAGTGCAGCCAGGGGACAGCACCATCTATCACCCTGTCCAGCCCAAGGCTGACCTGCTCTCCCAGACAGCCAGGACCTGGCAAGCTGGCCTCCTAAATTCCTTGTTTATTCCTTAAAACTTTGGCCCAGGGAAATTAGTCCTATTGTGCTCTTTATTGAATTGAATGTTTTACTGCTGCATTGTGCTACAGCCTTGCGTACGTATTTCTTTTTTCATTATATTAATTCCATTTTTAGAGTGGTTTTTTGGTTTGGAAACTGGAAGACTGATGGATTACAAAATTGGGAAGGCACAATAGTTGCAATCATAGTGGAAGCACATAAATTTTGTGAAATAATGCTGAAGTTGTGTAACTAGACTGAAAACTTTTCCTTTAGATGTGCTGTCCAATAATGTTTATGAAGTCCTTGGTAAGATAAATAATGCATGGACTTTTCTCACTAAACCTCCTGAGAGTGGAATTGCATCTAAACCAGAAATATCTCTGTGCCTGTTGTGTGCTGCAGTGGGTTTGGAAATACTTTGCCATGGAAGGAAGAGCAGCTTTCTGATTTGGGTGATTATTTTAATCACCTCCAGCATATGCATGGACTGCTTTTTTAAGAACTGAAAACATCCCAAAATATATGACTGGGGAAGAGTCAAGTGAAGGTTATCCTCTCCCTGGCACTGACAGTGGGATGTCGAAAAGCTTTTAGGGGAAAAGCAATGGGTGACATTGACACCTGAACTAAAATGGGGTCCTTATGAATATTCCCTCTTTTCCAAACTCCTGAGTGACTCTGCACATTGTGAGGGGTTTGCAGGGGGGGAAGAAAAGATTTATAGCTGCATAAAAACTGGTGCTGGAGCAGCATTTACAGCAGAAATGCAGGAGAAATCTCCACCTTTCCCAGCTAATTGGTGAAGTAGGGAGCTCTGTGAGGTGTGGAAAAGCTCTGAGGTGATGGATTCCTGCTGTGAGCTCCCTGCCTGGCTCCCAGGGCTGCCATCCCTCTGCTGGGAGCTGCTCTGGGAACTCTTTGGAGCACGTTTGGAGCACATTTCCTTTCCTTACCTGGTGAATCTTCCATGCCCCACTTGCTGGAAGGCTTGGCAGTGCAGCCCCTGTGCTCTGTAGCACTGAACTCACCTTTTCCTACATTAACTCTTGATTTTTTTTTTTTTTTTTTTTTT
>VYZP01049923.1:95902-107094 GCA_013400635.1 Hypocryptadius cinnamomeus
TTTTTTTTTTTTTTTTTGGGTTAGGGTTAGGATTGAAAGTTCTTGAGATGTTATTTTGTGTTTAGACTCAGATGTTTATTATTTCTTATTTATGTTACAGTTTTAGAAGTTGTGAGTTTTATGGTATTTTATTAACAAGCTCTATAATGGTTTTGTATTTATTTCTGTAAGGTTTTTAAAGCAAAAACTATTTAATTAAGGAATTACACTTAAATTATTTTTACTTTTAACTCAAATAGCTGATTGCTTATGTCTCATAATGTGGGCTTTTTTGTTTAATTATAAAATACTACTTAAACTTATGAAGAAGGTAAAGAAGGACCAGTTAGTGTTTTAAAACTTCTATTTTAGTTTTAGATATATAATTATATTTTAAAACTTTAAACTTTAAATTTTCTATTATGTGATATTACATACTTCTTTTTAAACTATACACTTACAATCTTAATTATATTATTTAATTTTGGAATCTTCTCTACACCTTCAGGTTAAATGTAGTGTTTTCTTGAGGCTTTGTGTTTTTCTATACAGAAAGTTTAAAATTTTCAGTATCTAGGGTTCTAACAATTAACAATTCCATGTGGAATCATTAAACAACCAAACTTTTATTTCTTCCTACCAGAAAGCAATTTTTTTCCCCCCAGATTTTTTTCCTGTTGTTCCATAACTGAGGCCACACGGGAGGCTGTAATTTCTAATTACAAATATTTACCAGTCCTGTAACATCCATGTCACTGAGAAATTAAACTTGCTTCTAGCTAATGAAAAGCTTAGCCAGGGGATGCACCAGTGTTAAGCTGTGGGGATCCATTACTTTCCTCAAGATTTGTGTGTACAGGACTTAAACAAGGAATATTTGAAGAGGGAACCAAAGAGCTGAGGTTGATGCCATATTTAGTAGTGCATTATAATTTCTCTTGGAAGCGGTAGACCAGTAATCTGGGAATTTTGGCTGTCATCCTGCTACTATTTATGAGCAATTTTAATGCAGTAATTACATGTAGGGAAAATTGTTCACTAGGTTGATGAGATAAATGGAAATTTAATCTTTTTTTCTTGTTTGGTTGTCCAATATTTTTATGGCATCCTTCTGGAAGCAAGGGGATGTAATAAAAGAATCTGGAACTCCATTGCTCCTTGGAAATACTGATAGTTTGAAAGATTTGCTCAGTGTAAGTTAAAGGCAGCTCATTAAACAAACAAATGAGCTGTCCTTAGAGCAATCAGTATTTACTATTAACTGAACAGCACAGTAAATAATGAATTGCAGGTAAGGAACTACAGATAAGTATTTGCAGTGAATTCAAATTACTTGACTTAAGCCTGAGGCAGGGAAAAGCAAATAGAAAGTCAGAAAGAGAAGGAGGAGGGGGGAAGAAGAAGGGGGAGGACAACAAAATGTAACATTTGTTGATGCAATCCGTGTTCATTTGTGGTGCAGAAGAAAGGTTTTCCTGGGCAATCTGGTGCCCCATCCCTGGTGCAAGTGGTGCTGCAGTGAGTCCACCTGACAAGAAAGGAGGATGTGGAATTCCTGGGGAAAAGGAGAAGAGAAGGCTTGGGGAGACCTTATCAATTTTATCAGCACCTGCAGGGGGGTTACAAGAACGCTGGAGAGGGATTTTCAACAAGGACATGGAGGGACAGGACACAGGAATGACTTCCCAATGCCAGAGGGCAGGGATGGATGGGATATTGGGAAGGAATTCTTCCCTGGGAGGGTGAGGCAGGCCCTGGCACAGGGTGCCCAGAGCAGCTGTGGCTGCCCCTGGATCCTTGGCAGTGCCCAAGGCCAGGTTGGACATTGGGGCTGGGAGCACCTGGGACAGTGGGAGGTGTCCCTGCCCTGGCAGGGGGTGGCACTGAGTCATTTTTAAGGCCCCTTCCACCCCAAACTATCCTGTAATTCTGTGAAAAGCAGGACTCTGGGCCTGACCCAGCTCAGAGAGCAGGGCTGATGTTTTTCCCAAGGTCAGGATTTTGCAAGTGGGTCCCTGGCACTGTCCTACCCCAAGGACAGAGCTGTGCTTTGGCACCAGCGAGACCAAAACCTGCCCAGGGCTGCCAAGTGCCTGCACAGCTCCCTCAGTCATTTCTCCAAATTACTTAGGCAGCGAAATTGTTCATTTGCTGGGAGCTGGCACACGTTGAGAAGTTTGGGTTTGGAGTTTAATCATCATTGGAGTGAGAGATTGTGCTGCCTGGAGTTTGGGTGCGTGGCTGTGTCTGAAGGCAGGATGCATGGGCAGGATGGATATTGCAGTATCTGGGGGATATTGCTCATTAAGGAAGGGGCTCGGGGTGTTTTGGGTGCTGGAGGTGAGAGGGAAGGTTGGGGATTTAATCAGGATCTCTGCAGTTTCACCTGAGGCCTGCTAGGACAGCCAAAGGCGTGACAGGCATCCTAACCACCCAAAGCTTGGCAGCCCTGCCTAAATGTCACCTTAAAAAGGTGAAGAGCTTGGCCCAGGTCTCTGCAGGGAGGATGAGCCTCACCTGGCTGCCTGCTGAGCACCTGCAGTGCCCAGAGCAGGGAGCAGGGAGTGGGGCACATCAGGGGAGATGTTTGTGAGGTGTTGGCATTCCATAATCACTGTCAAAACCTCTGCTACTCCACCAGGGATAACAGACATAGGGGCACGAGGCTTATCTTGCTGGGAGGTTGTCACAAGGTAAATATCTCTGCAAAGAGCCTCTTGCTTGATTCCCATCACCCCAGGGCTGCTCCTCATGGAATCCCCTCCCAATAAACCCGAGGTCCAAGGCAGCTGCAGGGAGGTCCCCAAGTGGAATTGTCTTCTGGGTGTGCACAAGTCCATCCCTGCTGGTCACCCTGTGCTGCCTGCTTCCAAATGCTGCTGCTGCCAGCCCCCAGCATTAGTATTCAAGCCAGGGAACAGGAGTGAGGTGTTAGACAGGCCGACTAATTACAGCAGCCTGCAGAGGCAAGTCGGGCTGTGCCACATGATGAAGGATATCCTGCTTACTTGGAACGTTGCTGCTCTGCTGTGGCACTTCCTTTAAAAAAAAAAAGAAAAAAAATTAGGTGTGAGCTAATTGGTTTGGTTTAGGAATCGAGTTGTGCTCTTGTTCTTTTTCTTGGATTTAATCTGAATTTATAGAATGCTTTGTGACACTCATCTAAAATGAAACTTGCTCTGACCTTAGCAAGCTGCACACCTCCTGTAGTCCCAGCTCCCCTGCCTCTGGCTGCCATCCTGACCTGCCTGCTCCTGTCCCCAGAGCTGACAGCAGATGGGGGAGAGGAGGCTCTCGCTGCCACCAACATGCCATCTGCAGGCAGCGAGGCTGCTCAGGTTTTTATGAGCCTAAATTGCAATTCTGCATCCAGAGGGTTTTCTGTCAGAGCATCTGTTTTACTGCCATGACACAGATCTGGGGCTGAGCGTGTGCCAGGAGCAGGTGAGGAGGGGGAGAGTCCCATCCTGCAGTGACAGCAGCCATCAGGTGGCTGCTGGCTGGGGCTGCTGCGTGTCCTGTGTGTCCCCTGTGCTGTCACACAGCCCAAGTTTTGGCAGGCTGCGCTTTGGAAAGCTCCACTGCTCACAAGTCAGAGCCAGGAGAACTCAAACTGAGGAATATCTGCCACAAACAGAACTGCTGGTGTTGCCTGATTCTGGGTGATTTACACCCAGGATAGCCTGGGGGTACCAGCTGAGCCTGTCCCCTGTCCCTGTCCCCTCCAGTGCCCTTCTGCAGAGGGGGGCACTAAGCAGATTAGTCAGCTTCTTCCATCAGCAAATACTCCGGGCCTAAGATACTTAAAAGACATCTGGTTTTTAGCCTCATTTCTAAACAAATGAGGCTTATGTGATTATGGTGTCTGTTGCTTGCCCCTCGTTGGCCAGTTGCAACCCTCAGCTGGGGATTTTTGTCTCACAGATGTGAACTTCCAGGAAGTTTCTGTGGGCTGGTGTGAACAGAACTCATCCTGGAGGGAGGGCCACAGCACAGGCTGTGCTCATCTTGGAGCTGATGTGAGGAAATGTGCTGGGGGAAAAAAGTCTCTGTTTGCAGGGAAAAGCAGCCATGAGGAGAAAACCCCCATGGACTGAGGGTGTGGCTGTGTGGCTGAGCTCTGCCTCTGTTCCAGCTGTGCTGGGCAAGCACAGCCATCCACAGTGCCACCTCCTGCTGTCCCCACATGCCAACTGCTCCTGTGATCCCGGGATTGCTTTTCTGATCCCTGGATTAGCGGGCTGGGATGTGCAAAGATACAAGAGCTGTGTGTGAGGCAGGCTCAGCTTGGCAGGGGTTGCCCTGGTGAGCTGTGCCCGTGGAGCAGAGCTGGCCAGGCCGTGCCAGCCTGGTGGGTCCATGGCTGCTGCACAGTGGCCTTGTCTTCAGAATTGTTCTTTCACAGTTATCCTGTCAACTGAGGTTAAATTCTCCTGGGACTGATGTCCCTTAGCCCTGTGAGAGGGTGCACAGGTAAACACAGCTTGTGCTGGTTAATAATTCACTCAGGGATCGTGGATGAAGCTGGTGACTGGAACCCTCCGTGTGCCCACCAGAATCCCAGAGTGCTTTGGGGTGGAAGGAGCCTTAAAAATCATCTTCTCCCACCCCTGCCATGGCAGGGACACCTTCCACTATCCCAGGTTCCTCCAAGCCCCAATGTCCAACCTGGCCTTGGGCACTGCCAGGGATCCAGGAGCAGCTCCAGCTGCTCTGGGCACCCTGTGCCACGGCCTGCCCACCCTCACAGGGAGGGATTTCTTAATGATTTTTCATCTAAATCAGAATTCTCTTCTTTACTTCTCTGTGAATTTCACTTTAATGCTTATTAGAGCTGGATCTGTCTCCTTTTTGCAGCTACACAACATTTTTACCTTGTAATTCAGAACCTAAGGATGTCCAATGGAATGTGTAAAACCCACATATAGTTCTGGGACTGGGGGGCAAAAGCAAAGGTTTCATGTTCTGCTTCCTAGTAATGAACTAAATGAAATTCTGTCCTTCTTTGAGCATAAATGAAAGATAAAAGACAGATGAGATTTATGAACAAGGTCATTAGTGTACCAAATTTCTCTCATTAGATCTGTTACATTACTTTCCAACTTACACAACTCTCATTAGAAAAATTTATGAACTGGAATGATTACAAATACACCATATTCTAAACCATCCCTACTTTTAATTGCCAAACAGCAAAAAAATAATTACACTTCTGTGCTTTTTTGCATGTGTTTTTTTTGTTAGAATTTAAATAGAGGTTGTTCCTGAAGCCAAGGGATGGGGCGAGAGGAAAACAGACCATTTAGTGCAATTTAGCAGCAAACCTCAAGCATTGCTTTAATTTTATAACTGTATCAGACCCTGGTTGATGTTTCAGGCTAATATTGCTGTTTGTTCTCCTCACCAGACTCCCACTCTCATGTCCCTGTGCCTGATTTGAAGTGACAGTGAGCAGAAGCATAAGGTATCTCTCATTCTGTTTGGACTCCTTGTTTACAGAAGAGTGATGGAGATGCTATTAAGCACAAAAGGCATCACCATATGCCTGTTTTTCTTTGTATTGAGTTTGGCAGCAGCTATTGAAATACCATTATCAGGTGAGTTGTAGCTATTTGCCGTGCACTTTGCTGTTTTGTTTGGTATTCCTTTGCAGCTATCCCTGAAGGAAAAATACTAAATCCTCCAGTTGTGTTCCACTTGGAATTTAATCTCACCACAATGTGGCCTTTGGGAAATTCAGGTCTGATCAAAAACTAAGCTGTCCTGTTTGGGCCTGCTTAAATGGAGCAGTAAAGTTGTCTAATAACATCTCTCTGGTGTTTGCCATCCAACACTGCACTTAGCTCCGAGGGTTTGGGTTTGTCCTTCACTTCAGTTCCTCATTTTGGCTCTGAATCCCCCTGAAGCTTCTTTGATGTGCATAAATCCCTCCTTCCTTGCCGTGCAAGCTGCCATTCCAGCCTGGGGAAGGAGCAGGTGGATGTCTCTGGGCCAGTGTTGGTCCCCAGAGGAGGATTTCACACTCCATGCCCTGCCCCAGGGAGCAGCTCCTGCATCTCTCACCGGCTGGGATGAATTCAAACTGCTTGTTTTACATGGATCATGAGCTTCCAGGACATGTGTAAAATATGGGATGAGGCTCACAGGGAACAATCCAGGGAAAGCCAGAGGACCCCTCTGCCTGGAGTACAGCCCAGAACTCCCCAGCTTTGCATTTTTCAGACATAAATGGACCAGGAGGGTTGAAAAACTGCATTTTGCTTTGGTGTTTCGGTTGCAAAAAAACCCCAGACCAACCAAAAAAGCAAAACTCAATAATATTATGCATTATGGTGGGGAAAATATATAGGTAAACCTAAGTAATAATAAATTTAGGCTCTTTTCAGGTCTCAGAGTAGGACATGGGCCAGTTTCAGGGCATCCTGTGGATCTGCCATGAGCTCTTAGCACTCTGCAGCCTGCCAATAGCCCTGGCTGCAAAGAGGAAGCCAACCAAGCAGGTTTATAGGATATTTTTGTGAAACTGTCTGAATTTGCATTGGGAAGTAGAGGTTCTTGGGTTTTTTAAGGAAGTAATTGCAGTGGCTCCTTGTGTTTCAATAAAGCCAAAGTGGAGCTGTGACTGTAAAGCACAGGACAAACTCTCTGGGCATCCACTGCTTTTATGAACCTACCCCAGGGAATCACCTAACCCTTAATTAGCTGTAATGAAGCATTTTATATTACAATAAAAAGTTATTTCTGATCAGTGGAGCCGGTGGGCTTGGAAGTGTTCAGCTTTGAGACCATGTGATATGACAAGACACTGCATTTCACTCCAGCTTTCAGCTCCTTGGACTTAAAGCAGCACACAAAGAGCATTTTAATTCTCTTCCTGCCTGTTTATAACAATGGGGTTATCCTATTATCCCAGCTCCACTGCAGGGAACATTCTCCTTCCTCTGTTACACAGGCTTTTGCAACACTTTAATTCCCTTAGAAAAAACCAGAAGTTCGTGCAGCCTCGGTGCGTGACCATGCAGCTGCACCCTGGGGCAGATATTAAACCAGCCTTGCAGTCCATGGGTTTTCTGTCAATTTTATCCAGGATGGAGACAGCAGTTTGCTACTTCATGTGTGTGCATCTGTGTCTGGATTAAATCCAGTTTCTGACTTTACTATGAATAAATTTGCCAGGCCACAGCGCCGTGCTTTGGCTTTGGCTCTGGCTCTGGCGTGGTCCCAGCTCCCCTCTGCCGTGGGTGGGTTTGGAGGGGAATCAGGGTGGGCACTGTCCCTCTGCCAGGCCTTTCTTTGGCCATGGAGGCAGTGACAGTGACCAGAGGGTATTGTCCATGCCAGAGAGGTGATGATCACCCTTTTCCCAAGGCAAGGCTCACTTTCTGCAGGAATAATGCAATCCTGCCTTTGTCCCTCTCCACTCAAGGGGATCCCAGTTTGTCTGGAACACTGTTTTAACCCAATTCCTCTTTGTGTTCAGTTTCCCAGCTTCCAACAATCACAGAGCAATCCCACACCCAGGTTGCCTACCCCTTTGATGAGGACTTCACCATTAAATGTGAAGCCAGAGGAAACCCCCAGCCTACGTGAGTACTGCTTAGAGAAGCAAACAGAAGCTGAGTTCGCTTTTAACCTTTGCCAAATATTGTTGTGTCTGTCAGGAGCTGCTGCACAAAAACCTGCTCATCATCCTCAGCAGGGTTAAGGTTTGGCTTTGCATTCAGGCCATTCAGCTTTTGTTGCTCCATCACTTCCCCTCACCCTGTGAATAGGTATCAACATGGTTTTCCTTGCTGGGGGATGTTTCATTTCTCTGGCACGTGCCAAATTCACCCCATGTTTTTATAAAAAAATCTTGTCTGGGTTGTGCTTCAAAAGATGGGCTGTGTCATGGTAATCAGAGAGGCCCAGCTGTTCCTCTGCCTCTTCCACAGCAACCCTAAAAATCCCAAACACATAAACTGTGTATTCAAACACCAATTTGCATTTTATCAGATACCTTGTCTGTACCTAACATCAGCAGAGCCGTGGTGATGGTACAGATAGACACAAAAGGAGTTATTCAGATAAATATCCAAAGATAAGCTCTGTGCATTCTACACCAGTGTAGAAAAGAGAAAGATTTTTAATGAAAATGTGATTAACAAGAGTGTAATAATAACACAGTAAAAACTCCTCCTGAGGCTTTCCCCACTGAATGGTGTTTGGGCTAAATTAATAGCTGGTTTGAATATAATTTTTTCTCTTTAATCCTTCCCTTCTCCTTTCTTTGCAATACAATTTAAACTTTAAAAGGCATTCTTTTATTTATATCAAGATGATTTGGTAATTTTTAATTGAGCTCTGAATGGGGATTTGTAGCATGATAATAAATTCCCTTTGTTCCACTGTTTCTCAGTGCATCAATGAAAAGATTCCTGGTGTATTTAAATGATGTGGTGGTGCCTGTTAGGTGAAGGGATCCCATATTCCCTCCATCCTAGAACAGGGATCCCATATTCCCTCCATCCTGGAGCAAGGATCCCATATTCCCTCCATCCTGAAGCAGGGATCCTATATTCCCTCCATCCTAGAGCAAGGATCCCATATTCCCTCCATCCTAGAGCAGGGATCCCATATTCCCTCCATCCTGAAGCAGGGATCCCATATTCCCTCCATCCTGAAGCAGGGATCCTATATTCCCTCCATCCTGGAGCAAGGCAGTTTAACCAAGACTATTGAAGTGCCAAAACAATGGTTTTGTTGTTAATTATTTATTCTCTTAAAACCAAAAAGAAAGGTACATCTGCCTCTAAATTGACATTACTGTAATTTCCAGCTGTCTGATTTTAAATCAGTTTAGGCAAATTTCAATCCATCTGAGAATTGCAGGTACAGGAAGAGCATTTATCAAAATCACCCCCTAGCAACATCACAACTACAAATGGATCATGGCAAGGAGAACCTCAATGGAATCATCTCAGGCTGTCCTGGGACCTGCCCACTGTAACATTTCTTTTCTTTTTCAGCTTTAACTGGACTAAGGATGGAAAACCATTTGATTTATCATCTGACCCCAGGATAGTCACATCTAACAACTCTGGAACTTTTGTGATCCAAAACCGGGGAATCATCAACAATTTCCAAGGGAAATATCGCTGCTTTGCATCCAATGTGCTGGGAACTGCCATGTCAGAGGAAATTGAGCTGATTGTTCCAAGTAAGTGCTTTATTTTTTGGTTTGAATTTGTAATTATTACTTTTATTATGAAGATGAGAACTGTCTTTCCTCAAAATAAATGGGAAAAAACCAGCTCACTAAGGTGGTGCATGGCAAAACATGAGTTGTTTGTTATTCAGTGAATATTCAAATAAAAAAGTGGTATTTTCTTCTTGGAATAATGTAATTTAATTCCTCCTTTTGAGGACAGAAGCTAAATCTGGATGCAGGATTTCAGACCACTGAACTGTCAACTCCCACAGGTTATTACTGCAAAATAGCAACGGATGCAAATGTTTGAAAACTCCAGGGGAAGTGATTTGATCAGCTGTGAGTTCATTAATCTGATGTCAGCAGCATTCAGGGTTTGGGATAAATACTGATGGGGAGAAGAATAAAGCCCTGGAACTGAAATGGAAAACAAGCTTAAAAATAAAGCAGGGGAAATTACTGATCCTAGAAATTTGTGCTTCCACTGTTAGCATGGAGGAAGAGCAGAGGGGGAAATGAGGGATTAAGGACCAGGTTTGTTGAAATGGCATGAAATTTATGGATAGAATCAAAGAATTATTAAGGTTGGCAAAAAGCTCTTAAAATCAGAGTCCAACCCTTAACCCAGCCCAGCCAGGTTCAGCATTCAGCCGTGTCCCAAAGCTGAAACAGCTGTTGGTACCAATCCATTTAATCACCTGTAGCTTGGAATGTGAGCACACATTTTGGTTCTAAATTCAGGATTGAAACATATGAAATGAGAAGAGGAAAATCAGAAGCAGAATCTTCCCAGAGGGAGTAGAAAGGACAAGAAAATGCCCCAGCTCCATGATGGAGCAGGTGAACCTGAAGCAGGTTTTATGATGCAGTTCAGTGCCAGAGATGGAGAAAAGCAGCAGTGCAGTGGATTTTTTCAGCTGAGATCCTGCATTTCCAAGCTCCTACAGTATTTTGTTATCAACTAGCTGACAGCTCCATGCTCAGGTGGAATCCATGTGGCAGGGGATGCATCCACAGCCTTCTCAGCCCCACAGCGACAGGAGGTGGCTGCTTTTGTACAAAAAACCCTTCTGGCAGATGAGTGCAGATGAAATGGGCTATGAGAAACATGAATAAACATTTTTGTCCTGTCTTCAGCATAGGAAATAATCCTGAGAAGCATTCCAGGCATAGCCAGGGCTGGGAGAGTCGTGGTGCTGAGGGCACATTGAAACCAAGACATTGCAAGGGCTGGGAGGGTTCCTGGGGGGGAGCTGCTGAGGATGCCATGTAAATGTGTTTTATGAGTGCTCCTCATGAAAAACACACTTCATTTTCCTTCCATCCAGCTTTATGGATTGCTTTTTCCTTGGGAAATCTATTTTATGTTGCAATGTGCCACACAGTAATCCCTGATGCCAGAGCTTGGTGTTGGGTGAGGAATCAGCAGCATTTCAGGGGTTGCTCTGTGGTTTAGTCTCCACCACCTCACAGCTGTTTTAAGGGAAGAGCTTTCCAGAGCAGAGGAGAATTGCAGGAAGCTTTAGGACAGTGAGTTGAGGTTTATTGAACTGTTGACAGGGTAGGATGGGCAGCTGATGGCAGCTGGAGTTTCAGGCAGGGACAGGAGAGTGATGCAGTTAAACTTCAGACATAGCTTTTCACTTTGGAGTCTGGCCAGGGCAGTGGGGTTAATACAACTTCTCTTAAGCAAAATATCTCAAACTCATTACATTTGAGGGGAGTTAAAGTGCTCAGTGTCATGTTTGTACCTCCAGCAGCAGAATATTCTGATATTCCATTGCTGCTGAACTAAAAAATATGGAAAACAAGGAGTTGATGTCTGTATTTGGGATTATTGGGTCTGTATTCAGGGAGGAGATTTTTTGCTTTTAATGAAGAACAGTCTAGAGTAGCTTAAGTCTACATTAAATATATTGGGAGTGGATGGTAACAAATTTATGGAGAGGTTACAAATATGGTTGTTATCAAAAGCAAGAGGAATTTTAGTGCTAATATATGCAAATTCCTAAACCCAGCAAAA
>VYZP01049925.1:0-30513 GCA_013400635.1 Hypocryptadius cinnamomeus
CCCTCAGCCTCTTTCTGTCACCCTCAAGTTCCCCACTGCAGCCTCTCAGCGTCTCTGTGCCACCCTGGAGCTCTCTCTTTGCTCCTAAAGACCCCTTCTGCCTCTCAGCTGCCCCCACGCTCTGTGTCACCCTCCAGCCCCCTCCCCTCAGCCCCTGGTGACACCCTGCAGCCCACAGACGTTGTCCCTGCCTGTTTTATTTGGGTGCTGTCCTGCTGCCAGGGCTGCACTGTCCCCTTGTTCGGGCTCCCACGTGCTGCTGCAGAGTCACAGGAGGGCGGTGGGGGACTGAGGGACAGAGCAGGACCAGGCCAAACAGGGTGAAGGGCAGAGTAAGGAATGGGGCAGGTGTGGTCACAAAGTACCAGTAGGGGTGAGGACTGGAGAAGGGGACATGACAGAAGAGGGCTGAGGGAAGGAGCTAAGGGGTGGAGGGGGCAACTCGTATCTCCCAAACCAAAGCTGCAGCAAAATAAAACTCGGGCTGCTTTGACAGTGCCAAGTGCCTCCTGCAAACTGACCCCAGGAACCTGGGCTGGTGAGTTCTGTTTCCCAGGGAAGAGGCTGGCATTGGTGTTCAGGGGCCTGTGGCCCTGAGTGGCCGGCTGCCTGATGAGGTTCNGTTGTGCAGCTCAAGATCTTAGTTCCTACTCGGATAGGTGGGGTTTTGTACTTTAATTGTGCTGTTAAGAAGTTTACATGAGTCATTGCCTCACCTCTTTCCTGCCTCATACTACATCAGCAGGCATGTGGGGGTTGGACCATGTATGTAGTTAAAAGAAACTTGAAGAGTCCCTGCAGAGATTCAAGTGTAATTGGAGACACTGCCAATCTTGATTTTGAAAGGCAATATAAAGGGAGAAAAACAGCTAACACTAACAAAACCCAGAAAAGCCAAATCAGGAACTAACCAAAAGTACTCTAGCTACTCTGAGTGCTGGCACTCCCACAGTTATTTGATAGCCAAGGCAGAATAAATAATCAGCCAATTTTTTTTTACATCAATCTCCTGGGAAGGGGAAACAGGAAGGGAATGTAAGTTGTCTTCATGGAATGTTGTCAGATGAGAATTAAAATTCCAGTCTTTACTGAGGCCTCTGCTGGAATGTGCAAAACACTGGGTACATTCCCCCATGCACATACACACTTTGTGTTTTATTTTTCCATCCCATGCTGCTTTAAAGGCTTACAGCTGCATTCTTGGTTTCTCAGTAATCTGTGTACATAAACACAGTGACACCCAAAGCTGCCCTCCTCACCCTGGCACCTTGGCTGAAATAGAAGCTGTTTCACCCAGGAGTGAGACCATCTGGAAGTCCATGTTGGGACTAGGAAGAAGTTGATGTATAGAATCATCTTGAGCTTCAGTCTGCTGCCTCCACCAAAAGCTTCTCAAACACACTACCAACAAAGGCTTAGCAAATCTTCAGTGGCCAGCATGAGGCCTGACAGCTCTAATTTCACTTTCAGATTTAGAATTTGGCTTATGCACTAAACCACCACTGTTAAAACTAACCATCTATCACACTGTTGATTGCAGCTGCTACCCAAAGCACTTACCTTTCACAAACAATAGGATATTCTTTGCAGGGAGGGAAAAGGAGGAGAGGAGAGAGGCAATTTTTCTTGCCATGGTAATTTCCCAGAAAATATCTGAACATCAGAGAGAAGGCAGGCCTGTAGAGGAGACAAACACATCCCTTCAGAAGAGGAGACTTCATAACAGAATTATATAAATGTTTTTCCTAATACCAAAAAAACAAACTATACAGGCCAGTCATTGTAGGCAACTATTCAATAAATCATAAAACCACACTGTGTGATAATGAAGTCAGATGCCAATTACTTAAGTCTTTTTACAATCCTTTCCCACTCAAGTCAGAGGCAAATGTCTAAGACAATTACAAATGGACGCTTGGAGCCAGATTTGTTCTAGTATTTTTTTCTCAATAGATGCCTCATGATGCAGGCAATACCTTAAAAACATATCACTGTATACTTTAATACCATTTGCTTTGCTGTAGATGTTTGAGATGTGCAACACTGAAAACTTCACTAAATATTATCTGAACTTCCAGGAGCTTAAATAGCTTTGAAGAAATGCATTCCTGCATGAAATTCACCCTGTGCTGGGGCCAGAAGAGGATTTTGCCATCTTTGTTGAAAGCTAAGGAATATGGAGGCCTTGTGATGTACTGAGCAATGAATCTCATCCTGATTACTGTCTTTGAAGTTACACATGCCATGCTCTCAATCAGAGCTAAAACTCAGATCACAGAGTATAACTTCTGTATGTGAGAGGAATAGAACAGCTCACAGTACAGGCTGCACACAACAAACAGCAGCTCCTCCTCATGACACTGTCAAATATTATGTCCCAGGAAGCCCCACAGTGCCAGAAGAGATTCCCCTTGCACGGGAACTTCTCAGAGACCTCAAGCAAGGTCCAGTTAGCACGGACTGGTGACACAGAGTCCTGCCCTTGTACCTTATCACTGGTTGGAATGAGTCCTTAGTCACTACCTGCAGTTTCTGTTGGACTCACTGATAGCAATTAGGCCAACAGTTGAGTTTAAATTTTAACTCATAAGTAATAAACACTTTTTCTAAGAGTAGTTCAAGTACAGTCCAAATTCCATATGAAAACCTCTATTTTCCAATTGCAGAAGAGCTTTTTGGGTTGGACAGCACTGAGCACGTTCAAGACAGCACTATGCTCCACGTGACTGTCACCAAATAACATCAATCAACAAACTCCATGAGCACAGACACTGACAAAGTCAGTTTTCTGTGGACCTCACTGCTCCATAGCTCATGATACAGTCTCCTTTTCACAGAATTATTTGGTCTCTTCCAGCCTGAGATGCTATTCAGCCTAGTTTCGGACACTGTTTTGCTGTCAGAGCCAAAATTAGCCAGGAAAATCCACATTACTCAGACAAACAGCAAGGTTGCACTGGGTCTCTCCCTGATTTAGGAATCTAGGCTAAGAATAAGCTATCCTCTGCAAAACTATGGTTAAATTACTGTTAGGAAAGATCCAGAAGAGAAAATTCTTAGCATTCTGAGCATGTTTACTCTTACTTTCTGAATACAGAAATCAAATCAGAGTGAATTCTTTTCTGGAGGCCAAACTCCAGTCAGCCTAAGAAAATATAGGATTCCTCAGACCTAATACTGCTTTAGTTAACAGAACAGTGCCTGAGTCACAGGCCTACCCATTTATTTGAAAGTTAATATTTAATAGCTCTGACCTCATTGACCAGGACAGCCTGTGTTTCTTCAGTCCATCAGGGAGAAAATCAACTTGCTTCATTGTAAGACACAATGGAATGATGAGCCTGCTGTGTTCACAAAATTCACCCAGGTTCCCTTTGGCTGTGTTTCCATCCAGACCTTAAAGAAAACAGCCAGGAAGAGGATAAGCTTTAAATGTTAAAAAGAGCATATAGTCAGTTATCCAAGACATGCCCACTAATAAAGCAGTACTGCTACTAGTCACTTTAGACCTGAGTAAATCCATATTATGCCTCATTTAACAAGCAAAACATGATAGAAACAATGGTATATACCATTCTTTACTGCAATATATTTAAGATTGTGTGTTACCTATAGAATTTTGAACATGCAACTGGCCAGAGTGAACTAAACATTACTGTATCTTCAAGAGAAGAAAAATGAGCATATTTGGCAGATAATTTAAAGTGCATGTGGGCAGGTATTTTCTAGCCCACATATTCACTTCCATGAGATGTTTTGGGTTTTTTTTCCTAAGGGTCTCAACAAAATCACTTATTTTATCACTTATCTCACTTATCACTCATTTTTCTTGAACTACGATATTTTAAAAGCCATTTGTTCATTAAACTGTCCAAGTCTTATTGCAGTCTCAGATATAATAAAACAAAAGAAATTCTACAGTTTGAAGTCAAACTTTCCTAACTGGTATAACCAGCTTAAAAAAAAAAAATCTTTCCCATTTCTCTCTTGCCTATATAAAAAGGTTAAATACTGACAGACACTGTTAAATGTATCCCTTCATTCTGTGGTTCGAAACATGTTTGAAGAGGAGTCTGACACAGACCTTTACTTATCTCCTGAATGGGGATTAAAAGGACATACGGCCCATTTTACCATCAACTCTGAACTTCTGACCTCTTACTCCTTTTTCCTAACTACAATCTTCTCTTTCTTTTGTTTTTTCCATTAAATATTTTCAGCTATGACTCTGAAAAACTTCTTCAGTCCCTAAAGCTTCAGACTGTAAATTTCAAATGCAACACATTATAAAGGGCAATTATTTGCCGTGAAATATGCATCAACGTTTGATCAACACAACTGAACTTACCAAATGACTCCCATCAAATTCAGTGGGACTGCTTGACTAAGGACTTACCATTATGACACAAAAAAAAATGAGCAATGATGTCTCTGGATCATCTGTTAGATGTCATTTAGTCCTGCTCCTTGTATAAAGTATTTTTCACAGTATACAAAATCATAATCAGCCAAATAGTCCAAAAGCAACGATTACAAAATGAGTTCAAGAGCAAAAAGTGAAGAGTGTAAGCTGCTGAAAGTGAGTTCTGAAAGCACCAGAAGGTTGCTGTCGTTTGAATAATTATGACTTGGTTTACTGTTTCCTCTCTTAGTTCACTGATAATTCTCTTTGGTGTTTTGGTGTGATGGCAGGATGACATCAAGCCTGTACCTGACTAATGATCCACACAGAGTTGCCTGCACTAACATGCCAGTCTCTGTAAGAAGCTTTGGCACCACATAGCCTCAGCAGCCCAAGTCTACCAAAGGCCAAACCTCCTGTCTACCTGCCAAAATGTTACAACTGAGCAAAAAGCACTGCCCATCTCCCCTGCAGTGTGGTACCAACTGGCACCTGGGAGAAGCCCAAAAGAGGAACATGCTGAAGAGATAGTAAGCAAAAGCAAAGATGAGCCAAGCCTCATCTGTTGAAGCCACCAATAGAATGATTTTCAGCAAGGCTACATGAAAGAAAGTTATTGTTACTCTGCCGAAGCCAGAGGCAGAACGTGGGTATGCAAAGAGCTGAGGGCCAGCAGATGGATCAGGCCTGCAGCACAGGTATTCTTATTGACACATGAAGCTGCACTAAGCTATTAAGTTGTTTTTACATTCAGAAATACAATTTTGTATTTCAGCTCTACAACAGACAGACTATAAACTCCAGACCAAAATTTCCCATGGTACAAACTTTATCAGGAAAATCCCCTCTGAAAACACAGTGAGATGACCAGTCTCAGTGCAGTGACTTCTACTACCCAGCAAGGTAGTAGAAGGGAAGTAGAAGTAAAGGTCTGTGGTCAGTTTATTTGATTCAGCTGTGCTCAATTTGTCAACTATTCAAAGAAAAGATGACACCCCAGCACACATAGCATACAAACAAGGCTACCCTTGAATGACTTACTAATTCTGTTTGTCCATTTCAGAATGCACATGGCACTCAACTCTATTTTCATACAAGATTGATCTTTTTATTGTGTCTCAGCTGTTTTTGTGTGTGATTCTATCATCACACAGACCTGTATTTATGAAGACAGCATTTGCCTATGGTTATTTAACACATTGTGACAGAAGCCCAGGCTCTAATCCAGTGGGAATTTACTAGTGGACACTTTTGAAGAATAACATGGTGCCACAGTCTCAAGAGGTTAATAAAGTATTTGTGGAGCAAAGGGCAAAAGCATTACAAATGCACACTTGAGACTCCTGTTCTAATGCTGAGGTTTAAAGTGCCGAGGGTGTTGCTGCACTTAGGAGATTACTTTTGCTCTCTTCACCCTAAATACCTCCAAGGTAAACTCTCTCTCTGCTACTGGTTGATTTGTTTCATATTAAAGGAGGTGATAGCAAAGGGTATGGGAAGGAACACAACATCTGTCCTGAAAAGCGAGCAAACCCTGTAATACCCAGGGAAAGCTATAAAATGAGTGTCTCAGATTCTCCTAACCCACTCAGTGACTCATGCTCATTTGCTCTCACACGGCTTTGCTGGCAGAGGGCATTAAAGCAATTGGCCTTATTTTCAATGCCTGTCACACTCGGGCAGTTGCTGATCAGTGAGATACCACTCCTGCCAAAGGGCTGGGTGGCTGAGTGCATCCAGTTGTGCTCCAGGGTAAAGGAGGAGGGAAGCTGTTCCATAAAGTGGAACAAAGTGGCTTTTCAGATTAAGACTTGTAGGAAAGGTGCAAAATTGAAAGCATCATGTGTGGATGCCTGCTCCCCCATCTCTACTACTGACAGAGATAGAGTGTTTCTGACTAGATTTATCCTTTGTTAAAAACAGTGGCAATAGAAAAATAACATGCGGGAAGGGGAACTGTTGCCATACTCCAATGGATTTAGAGTGAAATAATGCCATTTTTAAATTACTAACAGGAGTATTTATCATTGTATAGAAATAAAAAGCAAATAGAAGTTAAGATTCCAAGGTGCATGCTAACTATCAAGGTAATTTTCGTAATATGCAGCAACATACTGCAGTATTTTTGGAGTTAAAAAAAAAACAAAAAAAAAAAGATGCACATTCCCTTCCTCAGTGCATTTTTTTCTGGCTGCATTCACACAGGATACTGAAGCAGATGGCTCTAATCCAGTATGGCAATTCCTATGTCTCATTCAGCACAGCCTCTTTTTCTCTTTGATTACAAGGGATATACAAATACATTACACAGTTACACAGCCTCTACAGTGAGACAAAGGCTCTTCACTGGTTTTACAAAGTACGGTTTGTGTGTAGTAAATGATATCCCTCTGCAAAAGGAAAGCATTCCATTCCTTTCTCCACAGCTCAGAGCGTGGGTGGACTGCTCAGCGAGCACACGTCGGCCTTTTTCTTACATGTTTCCCACTGACCAGAAAGAAGGGGAATATCCAGCATTTGCACTTAGAACAGGTGGAGATTCCTGTGCCAAACCCCCGGGAGAAAGAAACGCGGGGGAAGGGAAGAAGACAGTGTCCTCTCCTCAGGGTTCAAGGGACAGGTCAGAAACCTTGGCTGCCTGGCCTGCGGAGCAGCGCCGCTCGCTCTCCCCCTGCTCAGCCGGAGCTGGACAAGCCTCGGGGCTGTGCAGCGGGGAGGGAGAACGCCTGTTCCCCCCGGGGAGAAGGGAAACACACGCTATTCCCCGCAAGGAGAAGGAAAAGGCACACACAGCGCTGCCCGACAGGGAGAAGGGGCACACACAGCGTCCCCCCCGCGAAATGCTCACGTACAGCGCTCCCCCACAGAAGGAAGGGGCACACACGCTGCTCCCCCCACAAGGAAGGGGCACACACCCTGTCCCCACAGAAGGAAGGGGCACACACCCTGTCCCCACAGAAGGAAGGGGCACACACCCTGTCCCCACAGAAGGAAGGGGCACACACGCTGCTCCCCCACAGAAGGAAGGGGCACACAACGCTGTCCCCACAGAAGGAAGGGGCACACACGCTGTCCCCACAGAAGGAAGGGGCGCACACAACCCGCGCCGGGGCCGGGCGGGCCCTCGCGTGTGGCGGTGGCCCCGCCCCCGCTGTCTATAAATAGCGCGGCGCGGGCGGGGCCCGCCGGGGCACACGAGGACAGCGGGGGCCGCCGCTTAAAGGGGCAAGGCCGACCGGGCCCGTCGCTTAAAGGGGCAAGGCCGGTCGGGCCCGCCGCTTAAAGGGGCAAGGCTGGGCGGGCCCGCCCGTGGCCTCGCCTCCCCCGCGCCCCCCTGCCCTGGGTCTCCACCGGACCCCGAGTGCTCGTTCTCTGCGTGCTCCCGCTCCCTGGCTTTAACATCACATTCCAGGCAATCCTTGAGACTGAGTCTAGTAAAGAAGGATGTGCCAGATGTCAAAATCATCCATGTTTCGCATACTCCCTCATTTTCAGCAGCAGGACATGTAGAAGAGAACGTATCTGAGGACCAAGAAGCAAAGTTTTCTCAGGTTTTACCTTTCCTACACCAGTACTTCTGCCTAAACTTGCCTAGAGTTGGTCCTGACTGACAGAATACCACTTGCAGTAAGATACGTACATCAGGACTGGAAATTTCCATTTCACAGGGTGACGATTTTGTCAGGAAGAAAGGGGCTGAAGAGAGAGCCTGTCCCTCTTATGTGATCCTCACTAATTTAAAAGGTTGGGATAACCCAAACAATGACCTTCAAAGCTTCTCAACTTCTGCTAAGATCAGAAAGACATTACATTGTATCTTCTGAATGCAAAACACGTGCTCTAACCAAGGTAAAAACCTTACCAGACAGGACTTTGATCTTATCAGGCCCTACCTGCAAAACAGCAAGCATCCAGTACACTCCTAATGTCTGAATCTGCAGTTCAGCAATAATTCCACCAGAAGGTCACTGGGAGCTGGAATCCATATTCCATGAAAGGGACTACAGAGTTATACTTGGCTGTGCAACTCACCAGGAAATGACATTAATTGCTGATTTCCACCTCTCCCTCACTCTCAACAAGCCACAAAACTTGGTACACTACATTCAATCTTTAGGGCTTAAACAGAAATTACTGCCTTGGCCCTCTGCCTTGCTGAATTAAGTCAACCTTGAACTTTGCAAGATGACTAAATTTATAACTCAGTCAGCAACATTTGTGTTTCCCTAAGTCCTCACTTTGTGGCCTGCACACAGCATTTTGACATAAGCTGCTGACTACTCTTCTTCTGTCTACTCACTCATCATGAGTGAGTAGAAAGCCCAATCATGTGTAGAAGCCAAAATAAGAACAGAATGAATGCCATGTGCCAACCAGCTGGACATTTGTCTCTTGCATCAGGATTGCTTGGCTATTTTACTCCTAGCAGGATTATTGCCAGCATTCTGAGAAATTAACTTAATCACAACAGCAATAAAACTCTCATCCTAATTTTTCCTGTAGCAATTATGCTACCTTTTACTCCATTTACTTGCTGCTACCACCATGCTTGTCACAGACAGAAATCTGAACTTGCCTGTTTTGATCCATCTGAAGGGAGCAGACCCAATTCTGTACCAACAGCTCTTTTTCTGTATCTCCACCTCCTTGGCCACACAGAGATACATACATACTCTCACTTTTTATGGGTTTGGGATTATTTCTCATATTGAAATTTGTGTGCAGGAAGAAAAGAAACAATCACATTACAGTTAAATCATGCTGCTCTTTGTGTTTACCTCATGCAGTTACAGTAAAGATGCACACAGACACACAGTTTACAACTGCTACTGTAATTATTGCCATCTCACAGCCTTTTAAGTGTTTAGCTGACCAGCTACACTGCATGGTGGCACAATCACATGAGATTTACCAATATCATGATTTTTCTACAAACCAAACTCTTCATCCACCAAGTGTTAAAACACACTTCAGAATTAGAGGCAGACGTGATGTTCTACCCCCTACTCCCACTTGCCAGAACACCCTTATGGCAGACAATATATTTTGGTAAGTTTATTTACTGCATGTGATTTTCTGGCAAGGTATGGTATATTTAGTCAACCAGACCTGGAACCAATGCCTTTGATTTTCCAGTTTTCTATGCCATACAGCCATTTACACATGAACTGGAATGCTCTGTTACCAGTTTTTTAATGAATCTGCACTTTTGCACCAATGTGAAGTGAAACCCCACAGGGCTGGAACGGTAGAAGTACAGAAGCTAATTTATTTAAGCTTCTACAAACAAGAAGAGAATAATAGTTGGGTCTGTCTGGATTAGTACACATTTAATTTGAAAGTTTTCAAAACTGTTGTTTTTCTTGTAAAAAAACAGCTTGTTCTGGCCAACAATCTTTAAGAGGTCTTTGCCAAGTTATGAACAATGTTTCATCAAAACATAGTATTGTGCAAAGCATGTAAACATATGCCATAAAGGTTATGCTGTTATTCTTTCCAGCCACAGATTACTCTTGTTTTCATAAAGATGTTTCACGAGGAACATCTAATTCAACTAATATGATTCTTTTGGTTTTGAAATTACATACATACTTTTCAGAGGCATCACCAAAGTTTAATCTCCAGTGTGCTGAAAATAATGCACCACAGTTCCCAGAGTGAAGATTTATATGCAGTTAAATTACGTATTCATGGTGAACCCAGCAGCAAACAGACATACTGCTGAGGAAGGAAGTCTCAATCAAGTCAAAAACCAAAACAATCTACTTAGCCCAAACAAATTCAGAAATAAACTAACCTTCCTACTTGGGGATAATATGGTATTTTGATTACTAAACTTTAGTCACATGTGTATGAACATGCAATGGTAACAGAAAAAGAAGTGAAAAATCTTTAAAAGGGAAGGAAAACATAAAATAACAGCATAGAGAGGAGGTGTTATGACTGGCAAAAAGCATTCAGCATTTCTAGAAGAATAGGAATATTTTTCAACAGACACACAATAACATAGTTAATAGGAACTATGGAAGAAAACTTTGAATGGGAGGTCAACAGGAAAAAACTGAAAAAGCTGAGGCAATTTAGTGATGAAAAAAAGACGTGTGTATATCATATATTTAAATAAATGAGCTGCATGAGCTATTTGGAGTCTGTTAAATTGATAGGAAATGGCTGACACTGAACTAAAATATAGCAGAGAATTTAATTCCTTATAGTATTAAGGAATGTGCACAATATTCTTTGTTGTTCAGCTTTTTGGTATCTATAAGCAGCAGCTTGTACTGCAGTAATACCAAGCTCAGAAGTCTCTCTGCCTAACTGGGCTCAGTTCTCAGTATGGCCTGGGGTCATGGCAGCAGGATTAGAGGTGGTGGTGTGACCTGGGTGTTGTAGGTGAGGCTGTGGAGGTGAGGCTGAAAAACCCAACATTTGCCAGAATGTTCTTTAGTTTCAGATTGTGCAGTTTTGGATAAGCTAAACACTGGCTATGCAGACCACCTCAGGTCCAGCTGGGAGCCATGAAAGTTTTGTACTTGATTTAGCCTCCAACTCAGCATCCAAAATAAAAAGTCCAAAAGGACTGGAAAATTTTGATATTGTTGAGATGAATGGCTTGCCAAAGGCCACACGGGAGATCTGGCATCTTACTGGCTTTACGCAGAAAAGCAAACATGGCACATATCAACTTCAGTGGGACTTTACTATTTCAGTGACACATTTCTTAGATTCAAGTAACATAACAGACAAGATATGTCTATGACCAAACTTATATGCTTTTAAAAATGTTCCTTAAGAAGGAAACAATTTTGACCATTCTGAAAACAACTCCTGAGACACTGTAAGGTGTTGCTGAATGCAAGAGTTTTTGAAAATTTACCTTCTACAGGTTTGGACCAAAGCAGCCTGTTAGTCTTCCCATGTTAAGGTAATTTATAATGGAAATTTAATATCTAAAACTGGAATTGCAACAGCTTTCACCCAGTGCAGGAGGGTCGGCTGCTCTTTCCTGAACTGCACCAAAGCAGTAGTGACAGAGCCTGCAGTGAGGATGGGCACAACAACCTCCAGCAGCTACCACCTGGCACTGGAACACACCCCCATGGAAACAGCTGGGCAGCTTTATTCTTCTATAAAGAAACCTCTGGCTGTGTTAACACTCTGCCTGGCTAAAGAGGCATGGGCTAGAAGGCATCGCTGTTTGCGATACAGGAAACCCCACACCAACATAAGTCATACTTGTGCCCCAAAACTTAATCCCAAAGAAAAGTTAAATGCCACTTGGAGCTATTGTAAACACTTGGAAGACATTTTTGCCATGAATGCTAATTTCCAGCTCCCAAAGATGAAATATGTCATTAGGATTATGCATAGCAGAGGTTAAGCCACTAGAGAACTATCTACTTGCTACATTTAAAATAGAATTGAATTGTTTTAAATGCAACTTTTTGTTTCCAGTCTTGTTCCTCCAAAGTCTGAATTAAGTCTTATTAAATACTTCTCCAGCCTTGTTTGGGACTTGGGACAAAGTGAATCAAGGAGAAATGGAAGGCAACACAAGTTCAAGCAGTTTAGGTAACACAAGCAGAAGGTAACACAAGTTCATAGGAATCCCTGGGGGATCTGTAGTACAAAATACATTCAAGCCCAAGGCTTGAGTATTATTTACTTTTTCACAGCATAGGGACACTGCACAGACTGATACTCCTGAGGGAAAAGAATTCCCATAACAAGTCCAAACCAGTACATATCCTATTAGGAAAACGTTTCAGAGTTGTGGGTAAACCCTGAATCATAGGCATTAAATTACATATTTTGCTTAGGCATTAGTCCAGGCAGAGAGATCAGACAGACACAGTATGATACCCTGACTAAGTATTTCTTCATCAGTTCATATTACAGCTGCTGACAAACTAACCAGGGTTTCTGCATGTCCTGTGCCATGAAACCCTTGGAGGAGTTTGTAGATTAACCAATGTAATTTTTTTGTAATATGCCATTTCTTTCCCACAAGCTCCATATCCCACAGGGGTTAAATGGTACAGTAATAGAGTTAAAATAGATGCAGGAAAGAACATAAGACTTAAAAATAGATGAGGAATCCAGGAGGCAAAGATACAGGAAGAGGTCTTCAGTACAGGCTGCAACAAGCATATGAGGGGCTTTGAAAAAAAAAACACAAACCTTGAAATTGTTTGCCTCATTTAAGTCAGTGTGGGTTTGCCAGTGCTGTTTACTGAGGCAGCACTTCATTCAGAGAGAGAAAACTTGGATTTGATCATGAAGTGAATGAAAAAACCACTAGTGTAGTAGGAGACAGTGGCAGACACAAACATTTCACTGTTTATGTGGAGTGCAGAGTCTGGTGGCCATTGAAAGACAGAGATTGGCTTCAAGTCTGCCTTTATGCAAGCAAGTCTGATAGCTTTTACATGAAAGTATTAGAACAAGATATGCTTTTGTTCTGCAGGGACATAACACACTACCCCATCCAGTCACCCCCCAGCCTTGTGTTCTTAAGGAAAAGCAAGGCTGGAAGAAGCCTCACTGGGTTTGAAACTATGAAAGTTATTAATTCACAGATCTTTAGCCTTAATGCAGCAGTGCAGCAGACTGCTTCAAGTAGGAAGTACAGTGCACGCTTAAACACAAAGACTAACTACACAGCTGAGTTTGTATACATTTTACAGTGACATTCTTGAGGTTCTTTAACCTACAACATACAAGTAACTGAACTTAAGAAACAAACAGTGTAACCAGTACATACTACAACAGCAGTTCCTCAAACACCTATTAGCATGTGTTGGCAGTTCTGGAAGGAAGGCTGTTGAGCAGTCATGCTGGGAGATAAACCCTAAAGAGTAACCACAAGAACAGAAAAACAAGTGTTACTGCAGCCAGTGTCTGCCTCCCACAGCACTGATCCTTGACTACTGAAATAAAAAGATTAAAAGTCACCTGAGGATCTAACTGATATTTAATAACTTATAACTATATAGTCTGCAGTTCAAAAGTCTGGTAACCACTTCCACCTCATTACTCTCCACTCCTCCAGAAACTCTGGCTACTAGCAAATACATTGTCTAAAAATACACTCTGTCTCTCAAAAACTTTATACTAGGTGTATTTACAAGTAATATGGGTATGATCTCAGAGTCAAGCAGAAATAACTGCTTATTCTAGTGTTTGGATTCACGAGCCTGGTAGACACAAACACGTGGCCCAAAATGGACAGCAGCAAGAATCAATTTGGAAATTTCTGATGAAGATCGTGGAATTTTGAAACCTTTTCTCAGAGGAAACCATCAAGTCTTATACTAGGTAGCATCATTTACCATGTTATGCTGGAGGATAAATGGTTTGGCTTGAGGGTAATGGAGAGGGCCAGAAATCAACAAAATCTCTTTGCTCTGGTTCTTTTTCAAGGGTTGGGATGAGTTTGTCTTGTCACTTTGAATGTGCTGAATAATCTTGAGAATCATCCTCCTTGGAAAGAGAACACTTTGGTGTGAGGCATCTGGAAAGGAACACATCTGCCATATGTAGATGAAGGATCAGTGAACCACACGTGGTGATATGTAGAAACACTGGACACGGGGCAAATGCGTGACACGGCCTCAGAACATTTCTGCTTGATACTCCCAACTAGAAATAAACAGCAAATGTAACAAGGGAGACTCCCAGAAATTCCTTTCTACCTGAGTATTATGCAAGCTCTTCAGAGGTTAAGATCTGCTTACCCTTAAACCACAGAGCGACATGGTAAACCTGAGATTCAGCAGCACATCTAGTTGTTGGCAGTAAGAAAGAAAACACAGCATGGGTTGAGCAGCTCTTCTTTCATTTGTGCCTCTATATTTCAGATTGTGGAGAAGGATCACATTCCAAACCCTAGAACAGTTTTAAGGCCAAGCACCTTCTGGCCAAACAAAAGTCTATGGACATGCAATCACCCCCAGGCTTTCAGGGGTCAGATTCACTAAACCCACCATTGTGTTGTAGTGTCTGGAATGGAAGACACACAGAACACTGTACCCCTCTACTCCCAAAACCAGCAGCAGCCTCACACTGCCAGTTTAGCCTTTATCAGGAGGGAACAATTCCCACTGCCCACAGCTCATACACAGAGATGTGAGCACCATGCATGCAACCAACTTGCACACTCCCACCACTCAGCACACAAAAATTATCCAATTGGTGAGGATGATCCTCTGTAATGAGACCAGCCCGTGGGAGAAAAAGAAATGTGAACTAACCCTGTGCTGTACATTCAAATTTCAGCCAAGAGTAAAACTGAAGTAAATGGCAGGAGTTACATGTTTGCTATGAGGCATGAAGCCAGAGCTAGAAGAATTGCCTCTATTCAGTGTCTCAGCTTTAGAAACCAGGAGTAGATAAACAATTAGACAATGGATTTGGTGTACAGGTTCACTGCACTGAGTCAGAAGTGGTGGGGATGTATAGATTAGTACTCTTGGAGAACCCACACTCACACGAGGATGAACTGTAGCACCATTAGCGCTGATCCATGAGAAACAAAGAAACCTGGCTGAGACTGAAATGCACTCCTTCCCCAAGGCATGGACACCACTTACTTCAAACAACCAGGAATGCCTGCTACAGTTCTCAAATGCCAGCATTACACTAAACTGCAGGGAGTAGTAAACAGAGGGAAAAGACATTCCACAGCCCTTTGGTGGGCTTTGGGGCAGGGGCAGCCGAAGAAGATTTCTGTACTTTAAGCCCTTGGCAAGTACAGTCTTCATCCAGGCTCGACTGCAATTGTGACTGCCTACTTTATTCACCAATTTCAGTAGACACTGGCCTCCCTCCAGGTACTGATGGGGATTTTTAGGCAGTTTTTCCTTTCCAGCAATACTCCTCATATGCCTCCAGCAGCCATCCTGGGCCTCTGCAGCTGGGCCACTTGCTGCCCTTCCTGTCACAGCACTGCCAGCTGAGTACTCCTGTGTTGTCATCTCATTGCAGAAGTTCCATACTGTTGTCTCCTTATCACAAAAGTTTCATACCTTCTTGGTGTTTTCTCATGGACAGCTCCTCAAAGCACTGACTCTTTCTTCCTCACAAAGCAGCCAACTGACTCCAGTTCCCTCTCAACCAGCCAACCCACTCTTTTCTAGCACTCTTCTTCTCACTGGTCACAGCTGTGGCCTGTTAAAGTCAGGCCTGTTCCTAATCCTTTGGTAATTGGCCCAGCTGCAACTCCCTAGGGGTGAGATTGCTTTCTGCACTATCTTTATTTTCTTATATTCTATCTCCCCACACTCCTGTTTTATCAAAATGCCAGGACTTTGGCCAAAGCTTTGAGCTGCTCCTTAAACAAACCCTCAGCTTCAGGTATCACATTCCCAATAGTACATGCTGTAAAAGATAACAGTATAACAGTAACCACCTTAGCTTGTCTGGTGCTATCTGTGAGTAGCTTTTCTCAAACCCTCTCGTCTTCCTGCTGCTGAACACCTACAGCAGAAGCCACAGCATCTCTGCAGTTACTCCTGCCTGTACCTGGTAGGAATAGGAGATTTCCCCTTCGTAACATGACATTTAATTTCTGGGCTATACTGTGCTTCACTAATAATATCCAGGCAATGCAACAGTTGCTTGTCTAATTTGTAGCATTCTCTCCAGCGTAGTTACTCTGTCTTTAGTGGCATCCTTATCTATCAGGGGGCAGCTTCATCTTCTGAATGAGGCTTGTGAGTGCTGTGCATGGCAGGTGCTGGCTAATGTGTGTTTGTCCCACAGCTGCCAGGGCTCCTCTGTCCAGCTGAGCACGTCAGGGCTCATCTGAACCATGGCTGTGGTCAACAACAGCCCAGAACAAGGGACTGCTTGTTCCACAGTGGTGACAGCAAAGCGCCACGGGGTAGGGCTGACTGTTTAGCAGTTTTTCATGATTTTGCATAGCATAAGTGCTGAACAAAGCACAGTGAGTGAGGGACATGATGTCATGCATTTTCCAAGAAACCTAGATATTAAAAAATTCATAATAAACGCCCTCAGTGAGTGGGATGCTTTTTGGGAACCAACTGGGCCTTTCTGATAACAGTGTATTTATTCCGTAGTGCAGAACTGCCATGCTGTGTCTCAGAATAAGAGAAATAACATCATGACATAATCTTATTCAGTGACTTTGGACGTGTTTGTGTCCTTCTCCCATAACTATCTCGTTTTTCAGGTGTACTATGAAGGCTGAGACTTGCAACAGAAATCTTGTACAGAAAAAATAAGGAAGCGGGCTTAATTACTTCTTGCAGTAATTAGTTTAGTGCCATGATAGCATTTGTTTGTAAATTATAAACCTTCATTTAATAAGTAAGGTAAATTTTATTTTCATTCTTTGTGTTTCAGTGTTGTAACTTGCAATACCTTTCAGAAATAATCCCATACAGTTCAGATTGGAATGTGATGATACTTAATAACATATGGAAATGCTTTACTGATTATATAGTGAAAATATTAAATAACACACTTGATGCCATTGTTTGGGTGAAAAGTGTTAATGTGTACATTACAGTGCTGTGAGTCAGAGCACACACCTTCTAGCTGGAGCCCACAGAACCCACAGAAGTGAAGAAGATGCCTGTGTATTTCAAAGTAGCTGCACAAATATAGTGTTGACTCTATAGCTCATCTCTAAACAACAGATTTTCTTTGGGATAGGGGACTCCCTGCAAATGAGGAAGCAACAAACACAATGAGGCTTTTCACAGCAGCTGACCCTTAGTGAAAGGGTAGGTGAGTTGTGGTTTCCTTTGGGCAGGAATGAGTCCACCAGGTGCTCACCTTAATTGGGGCTCTGCTTTCCAAGTCCTCTGCCTGCCACCAGTGAGGCCTTTTTGCCTCTCAGGTCTGGCTTTTTTCCTTGAAACTGTGCTCCAGCCAGCATCCCTGGTTTGGAAAGAGTAAGGGATGCCTAATTCTGTCCCTAAGGTCCACCAAAATCAACAGGATTTTCTGAAGTAGGACCTTAGAGTCCTCACACAGGCAGGGAGAAGAGTTGGTGGTGCTGCACTGCATGGGTGCAGCTCGAATAGAGAGCATCCAGAGAACAGAAATGTTTAATAAGAAAAACTAAGGCAAATAAATTCAAATAGGGAGGAAACAAAGGGGGAGGGGGAGGAGAAGGCTAAATATGTAAAAGACAATAGCAACAGCAAAGAGTCACTCTGAGATACTTAGTCCAAACACTATCCTAGGTTTGGAAACCCTCTCTGAATTTCTCAAAGCTGTCTTCAGGGGATACATCATCTATGTTATGGACTATGCACCGTCTTTTGTCACGATTACTAGAAGGACTTTATGTAAGTAGTGAATGACATCATTAAAAACACAAAAAGCATTCTTAATCTGAGTGAACCATGGGGCAAGGATACAGGGTTCCAAGGGGGCCTTTCCCAACCCTGGAGCTCACTGCTTGTAACCCAAAGGATTAGCTATGCTGTACAAAGTGTCCATTGTATTCTGCACACACACTGTTCCTGTACGTTTCCAGAGATGTAATGCACTGTAGGAAGTAAATGGCACAATTACAGACAAAGCCTATGGAGGATGTCTTGGAGAGGACTTGAGCAATAAAACATCACACTCTTAATTAGTATGTTCCATGTAGTAAATAAAGATGCTCTGATAATCAAGAGAGGGAAGTCTGTGAAAGCTTGACTGTAAATTTTGCTTAAGCAAAGACTGCATTTACCTTGTGGGAATATTTCCTGTGAATGGTTTATGCAGTATTAAGAATAAGGAAGTCCTGCAGTTTTGTATTCAGGGGGGAAACTGCTAGAAGAATCTCATCCCTCTCGTTTCCTGCTAGAATAGGCTCACCATGTCACCTTCCTTTAATTTTCCAATTTCTTTTTAACACCCCTCTTGCCCTCCTGCCATAACTCAATTTCATTTAGGTCTGATTAAGTATATGCAGAAGTGCATCTTTCCAGCAAGTTGGTGGAAACCCCAGGGCTGTGGGTCAGAGACAGAAGAGGAACAATTAGCACAGTGGAGTTTCAGCATTCTGTTGTGTCTGTTATATAGATTATCCACAAGTAACCCATCAACTAAGACTGCCTGTTTAATTCTCTGATAACAGAGATTTCAGGCTCTTCAGAAAAGTTCTTCAAGGGCTCTTGTCTTCCAGGAAGCCTGGGACTTGTGTTGGAAGCAGTGCAGTGCTGGTAGTAGTTGTGGGCTGGGGGAAAGTCCCACCTGCTGTTAAAATAAGCAGGAGACCCAGGTGTTTCCCCGTTCAGCAGGGACTAAGTGAGCCTGAGAGACAGGAGAGACGGTGGTGGAAAACATTTGTCTCCTAAAGAGCTGGATGTGGAACACAGGAAGGAGGGTTTTAGTTTTCCAAGGAGGCAAGTGAAGAAGGTTGGTTGTGTGAGTGCTGGAGTGGAAGAAGGCTTGCTCCTTTCAGAGCAGGGCTCTTGGCTAAGACAAGAGGGAGAGCATCTGGTGCTTGGCTTACCTGCAGTGAGAGGAGGGGGTGAGTCAGGGGCTTGGAAAGGTGGAACAAATGTCTTTGATTTTTATCAGCCTTCTGCACATTACTTAATTTAGCTGGTAGCCATCAGTGAGGGGAAAAGGATAGTTTCTCAGGGCAGCAGAAGAGGAATCATTTGTTGTGCTGGTTGCCATGACACTCCCCAAAAGTATTTTAGGAAACCAACATTAAAATGTTGAAATGAATAAAGAAGTGAGCGGTGTGGGACAAAACTCGCTATCTTTAGGTAAAAGTTTGCTGCACTATGTGGATTATTGGGTAGTCTTGTGCTGGTTTTGAATATGGTTGCTAGAAATTAAAATTCAATAGTGGCAGCCCATTGAGTCATCGCTTCTGTAGTAAGACATGTGAATGCAGAGCCTTTGAGTCTGTGGTCCTCCATTCATTGCCCTTTAGGAAGGCTGGGAGCACAAGGGCTACATAACTTGGCCTTTTTTTCCTTTTTGTATATAGGGTAAAAATTTAAAAAACATCAAAGTAATTATTTACCTTCCCTTTTGACATAATATCTTGGGATTTCCACTGAGATTAAACCATCAAGTTGTCAGTTATTTTTAGAAATAGCTTATATTCTAGACTAATAGAGGGTTACAAGGAATTATTCTTATTTTTACACATTCTTTGTAGGATTCATAGCCTAAAGAGAAACAATAAAAACAAGAACTGTGACTTCTGATCAACTTTGTACCTATGGGTTGTGATGCATTTTGTTCCTTGTGCTGCAAGTGAGAGCAGGCAATTCTTAGCAGGTTCTGACAAGTGGCACATGCAGTGAGGAGAGGAGAACAAGACACTATGAGAGGGGCTGCCAGTCAGTGCAGTAGTTTTGTGCATTTCAAGCCACTTGGTCACGAGGAGTTGTGCTCTTGTCATCTGTGACAAGGAGCTCCTGCTTCACCAGCAGCAGGATGAGTGCAGACAAGCCAGCAGGAGTGCACTTCAGCAACGGGAGGAAAACTGAATGAAGACCTGAGAGCACCTGTAACACAGCAGAGCTGAGAGCTAAGGAGCAGAAAGTGGCACTCAAAGTGAAGGATTTGGGAGATTATTGTTTGGGTATTGCAGTATTTAATGGATGCATGATCTGTCCTTTTTCCTCCTGTCCCTGGAGCAGGCAGCAGTAGGTAGCAAATACCTAATGAGGGATACAAGACAAGCTAAATGGGTTTCACATTCTTGGTTTCAAGTCTGTAATTGAATCAGATGTTCAGATGCATGGCTCTGACTCCATGTAACACTGAATTAATTGTATAAAGTATTTGTATTCTTCTCCCCCATCTCCTATTACCACTCTGTTCTGGATTGAAAGCAAAACCAGCGAGAGACTCTAAGTCAGAAATACAATTTATTANTAGGAAATTTTGAAATCTTTTGTGAAATCCTGTGAGTGCTCACAGGAGACCAATAAACCTTTCATTCCTTCCAGCCCCAGCAGGGAATCCTAAATTCATTGTCCACTTACAGATAAGGCTTTGTCCTAAATCTAAATGACTACCAGCATGTTATGTACGCTGCTGAATGTCACTGAACTCATCCTCTTACTGAACAAGGTTTTTATCTTTCTTTTTTTTTTTTAATACACAAACCACCAAAAAGGAAATTAATCTTCTCAGGCAAGCAATGAATATTCCCACTGCAGAATGCACTGAACCACTTAACTGCACAGAACACAAGCCCACTGCCTAGCAGACCTAGCCAGACCACATTTTCCACTACATNGAATCAGAATATAACCTGGCACCCTGCTAAGTTAAGGTGGTAGTAGCAGTCCAGATGAAATGGTCTTGTTGAAGTGNAGGAAATTAATCTTCTCAGGCAAGCAATGAATATTCCCACTGCAGAATGCACTGAACCACTTAACTGCACAGAACACAAGCCCACTGCCTAGCAGACCTAGCCAGACCACATTTTCCACTACATTTTTATTTTGAAAACAGCTGAAGGCAGAAAACAAGTCAGTTTCATTTCCCAAGTAAATAATCTGGGCTGAGAGTAAATCAACCAATGCACTTGGAAAACTATCAGTCTGTATTCTGAACACATTCCAGTTAGTGCTATTTGAGCCTTTCTACTTTTGTTTTGTTGCTTGGTTGGACTTGAGAGTGCCTTTTTCTAGTTTAGATTACCTTCCCACATGGATTAAGTTTGAGCATCTATGAATTATTACGGGGTAACTCATTCTATCTCCATCAAAGTATCTGGACTTTAGGCATCTGTAGGGCTGATACTCAGGCGTCAGTATGGGGGTCTCAGGGTTATTGTAAAGATGAAGTCATAACACTGTCATGAAATGCCAGCACAGTGGAGCAGGAGACATGGGCCAGACACAGGTGTTGTGGTGAGAGTGGATATAGTGCAAACATGGGCAGGAAACAAGAGGAGGAGAGAAGAGCAAATCACTGCTTCATAAACAGTTTCTGTTCATAGGGAATCCTACAAACACTGCATTTAAGAGATTACATGTGTTAAATACATAGGAGACAACGAATCACAGAGTTTACAGTAATAAGGCAGTCAAGCAGTGTGCGTTCACAGATGAGAAAGGCTGGCTTAGCTTCTCAGGCCCTGTTTCTGGGAGCAGGAATATCTGCTGGCTAAATCTCCTTTGTAGAAGAGACAATACAAGTTCTTGGCTGCAGAAGAACTGACAGTGGTTCCAAAAGCACAAAAAAAACCCCAAAAAAACACCAAGACCAAAAAACAACTCAGGAAAATCTTTCATTGCTGCCAAGAAATCCACAGCAGAGCAGGAGTCACCAAAAGCTGTGGGTTGGAACAGGTGAAACAGAGCACCAGGACACAGCCCACGGGAGGCAGACCACGGAAAGGGACTGTTTTTCATAGAGAGGATACAGCAGTAGGAAACTAAGTCCCACAACAGATGCTCCCTAACTCTCCCCACAGTGGGACGAGGCAGAGAACTGTATGGGCAAAAGTGAGAAAACTTGTGTGTCAAGATAAAGACAGTTTAATCAGGAGAGGGGGAAACAAAAAACCAAACCAAAACAAACCAGAAAGAAAAACCAGTGATACAAAAGCAATTACTTAACACCAGCTACACCAATACCAGCCAGTTCCCAAGCAATGGCAACCCCTGGAAAACTCACCCTAGCCTCACTGCTGAGCATGATGTTGTAGAGTATGGAATACGCCTTCAGTCACCTGGGGGCAGCTGTCCTGGCTGTGTCCCCTCCCAGGCTCCTGCCCACCCCCAGCCTCCTCACTGCAGGGGCAGAGTGAGAAATGGAGAAAGCCTGGACACTGTGAGAGCTCTGCTCAGCAGTAGCTGAAACGTCTGTGTGGTATCAGCACTGCTTGGTGACAAATCCAAAGCACAGCACTGCACAGCTGCTGTGGAGAAAATTAACCCCATCTCAGGCAAACCCAGTACAAGGACTCACTCACACCCAGTTAAAGCTGACTGAACCTTGTCAACAGCCATTATCCCATGCTCAGCCTCCAGCTGCACTTGAGTAATGGTTTCCAGAGGAGTGCAATTCAGGCTTGCGTGCCTCACTCTCTTTAATGAATCAGCAAGAGACAGATTCACTTATTTTACACAAAACTCAGGGAGCTGACTTGTACAGCTTACCCAGAAGGCTGTGTGGATAGATGGACTCACCACACACCTGGGCTAGTGACCTAGATGCAGACTAAAGACAGGAATAAAAGGAAGTTTTATTGCACAAAGGTCAGAGAAGCTGAAATCTGTGCTGATAAATCTTTTAAAAATGGACACCCACTTAAAAACTCTGTGTTCCTACCCCAGACCTGGGTAACACTCTTGGACACACTGCAAACTCTGCTGGATTTGGCTTTTGCAGGGCACTCCTACCCTGGGGAGCAAATTTTGCAGAGGTGGGATCTCCCAGACCCATCTACATTCAGACTCTTGAAATGGGTAAAAGTCTCCCAGTTAAGTGGACATTTTGGGTTAACAGTTTATTCCTTCAGTGGCAATCTTCAGGGAAAGCAAATATACAGATCACATGAACCTGCTGAAAACCAGTTACTTTTACTTTACATATCACAAGTTACAGGCTCATACAGACACAGTAACAACCCACAGGCACTTGCCCACTTTTTCAGCAACCTTAAAACAACTCTCTAACATCAGAGGTCTCTGAGCAATCTAGTTCAGTGTCATTCAGTCTCTCACTCTCTCTTTAGCTGACCTTTGAATCAAGCAGCAACAAACCAGATTTCTGTCCCTCCATGTGCTATCTTTCCTCCACCAGCAGTATGCTTATACTCTCCTTGAAAAAAAAAAGGGCAAGCAGAGGTGCTTTTATGTATAATTTGTAGCTACTTTGCTAAGCTCTCATCAGCCTCATCAGATAATCACTGCTCTTGACTCTCCGTTATACTCTCACCTTTATGTCCAGATTCAGATTATAAATAATGTTCTGTCATGGAAAGCAGCCATTTTCTTACCCATGGAGGCTCCACTGGGATGCACAGCCACTCAGAAATACACAGAATTTCACCACCTCATGATGCTGTCTGAAAGACTTTTGTTCTTTGCAGTGGCTCAGCTGAGAGGCAGAAGAAAAATCAACAGAACTCCCAATTCCAAATTCAGTTTGCAGTCTCACACAAACATGCCAACTGCTCAACAGCAAACATTATTTATCAATTGTACCCAAACATCCTATCTTTTTGTAATGACTCTGCAAATATAAAATGCTGATTTTTGAGCACTGACTACTCCAGTAGGCTTACCATATTACTCATCTAACATTATAATATCTGCTTCAGAAAGCATATTGCAAAAATATCCAGCATTTTTTGCAATATTCTGCAGTGGTGTTTTCACCTGTGAGTCACTGCTGACTTGCAAGCATGAACGTGAATGAATGTTAAGCAACTTTTACTGACTAAGCTACTGGATCAATTCACTCATCTGAGCACTTCCTGATGACGTGTTGGTATTTTCTGTGCTTTTGACTGAAAAGAAGCTTAGCAAAGGTGACAACACGCAACATTCACACATTGCAAAAAGCACAGGGAAGTTAAGAAACAGAAGTAATTAATGCACAAATCCTAAAAGACCAAAACCAACACTGAAACAAGTTAAACTGAGCTCAAAGTAATGATTCTGTGGATTAAATCCAGTGGAAGTGATTAGATTCAATACATGGCTTCTAACTTCATCACTTCCTGCTTCATAGCTGGCAAAACCTGACAGAAGTCTGGTTACAGAGTGAAAATAGAAGGAGTAATTATTTTATGTTTTACCTTCCCATATTTGCTGTACCTTAGCTTCAATATTCTCCTTTTCTTTGGTAAGCTTTATTCTACTTGATGTTGCATTTAAAGCAAGTTATTTTCTTTTTCTGACCATATTCCTCACCAAGACATAGCAGACATAGAACTTCATGTCATCCTTTCAAGTTCTGTGATCTTCTTATGGCAGGAAATTGCGATTCCCAATATTCTTAAGATTTTACATCAACAGTTAGGAGGTCCTTTACTGCTGCAGCTGCTGATTTATGATGAGATATCTCAGAACCACTGGTCATCAAACATAACTCCTTCACTTGGAAGTTTTTTCATAGTGTGTTACAGACCACTCACCTACAGCTGGCTCTCAATGAATTGCTCTTCTGTAACGTAGGATGAACAGCAACCTTGTGGAAATTAGAAGACAGAAAGGTAAAAGGAAGATAAAAAAGGAAACCAACAGCAAAAATCCTGAATGTTTAGTTGTGGGTCACCACTTCAGAGGTTTCACCACAGCAGAAAAGCAGGTCTGTATCTGGAAATGAACCAAGGCTCTCTTGGCCCCAGCTGCAGAGGTCAGGCACACCATGGAGCAGGCCTGCTTGTTGTATTTAGTGATGTTGATCACTGTCAGCTTTTGATGATGACCAGCTCATCATTACTGCAAGAAACAGCACTGGCACCTTGAAGTCCTCTTCTCCTGCTTCGTGGCTGAAAGAAACTAGAGAAATAGTCTTTTACAGCCTCATACATGGTATTTCTTTGATCACAGCTGTCTCAGAGGTTGTCTGTAAGAAAGAATGCCATGAGCATAGCAACTGCAGGTGTCTCCTGTGATCTGCTGAGATCAGTGCAATGTCTGACAGCTGAAGCAGAAACTGAATTTCAGCTAACAAAATTTCAGTTTGCTGCTCACAAAGGAGTGCTTGACTTCTGCCTCTGGGCTTTCCAGTAGGGAAGGGGTAATGCCCAGAAGCCACAGACCCTTATGAGCATGTAAGGCACCCCACAGCCCCCAGCCAACATTGCCACCTAGAAATTCACAAGCATTATTTGCACACACAGTGGCTTTGATGATTCTGTGGATAGTGTCATTGTGTTCTCCCAAAAAATCCATTAATATTGATTCAGTTTGCATACAATATCATTGCTGCTCACTTCTAAGATCTAAACTATCATTTCATGCTTGGTGACAGAAAAGGACTAAGCACTGAACAACAAATGTGCTTCCTTTTGTTTCTCAGCTTTCAGCATTTTCCACAAAGATACAACATTACCCACTGAACACCAACTCACAGGCCAGCTGGGACTCTCCATTTTCCTGCCCCTTACCTTGCCATACTGGTCACTTCAGTCTCCTACTGCAGAAATGAACAGCTGAAAAAAAAATAAACCTTTCAATCACTGCTCAATGCAAGATTGTGTTTACATTTATATTAAACTCTCTTTTCCACAGTACACACAATACCACAGACTGATGTAGTACACACCAGAGAACAAAATCTCTTTTGTGTTCTGAAAGTATCAAAATACTTCTTAAATGTGAGATTTTTTTTTTCTTTCAGAGTTTATTTTCCTAATTATACTTTTATCACTGCCACGCTAATACCTTCTCCCATTTTGTGTGCAATCATTAGTTCAACAGCACAATGGGCAATATTCTGGCATTTTGGATTGCTGTCACAGCCAGTCCAGGGAGCTCAGTGACAGAGCACACAGCTTTCACTAGAGCTTACGGTGCTTTCTCAGCCCTCCAAAGCTTCTTGCTGTGTTTCTGAAATGCCAAAGTTGCTGACTCACAGGTAAAAATGCCTTCCTGACTTTTTTAATATTCAAGCCTTACCTCCACCTTTTGCAAAAGTACTGCCAAATGTAAGCCACTAGAGCATTTTTATTTTTTTCACCAACTCTTCAACAACTGGAGACTTGTTAGTGTTGATACACATTCAAGCAATTACTTGATGTAACACAGTGATTTGTCCAAATTCAAATGAGCTAAAGGGATTCTGAAGATTTAACCATCTGATGCTCACTCTTTTATTGAGACACCAGGATGCCTGGTAAAAACAACTCTGTGCAAATATTCAGGGGAGAGTATGGCTCACTTCTGGCAAGAACCTGTTCATTGTCCCACTCTCTTCCTGTCTTCTGCACTTCTGCATTATTATTAACCTGATACCAACAAAACAGAGTGTTAGACAAGCTTATTTTTGAGAGAGTTGCAGGCCACAGGCTTTATAATTCTGTCCTCTTTCATTCCCTTTTCTTTCCAGAGCCCCACCTCAAACCATGAAACCACTAAGGAAGAACCAGAGGGAAGCATCATTACAGACTGACAGATCCTGTCAAAGTATAGGATTGTGGCTACAAGTACTGCAGGAACACAACTTCTAACATCTGCTGTTTTCCCTGTTTCCTTTTTTCCTTGATTCTTCTGTTTTATTGGAAAAGGAATTATTTACATAGACAAAATGAAATGAAACTACATCTTTTCATCTGACAGATGCTTTGTAGGAACTGAAACAGGGAGAGCATCCATGTGGCCTTTCCCTTTTCCTGTTCTCATACAGAGTTTCCTGAGATGATATAAAATAATGTTACTTCCCTGAAGTCCACAGAGTTCTTGTGGCTTACACTTCTTGTATCTCACCCACTGGATCTAAAGCAGAAGTGTATAAAAAGAGAAAAAATTACTGAGCAAATTCAGGCAGGAAAAGTGCTGATGAAATATCTGCCACTGTAAAACTGCATGTTTAGATCTTACCATGCTCTTCAGAATAGCAAACTAATTTCTCTCAGATAAAATTCCTCATATTTCCCACTCATAAAATTCTTCCTTCAGATGGCCCAATTTTGCATGTTGCAGTTGTCCCCTATTATTTGGTTTACAGCAAACTTTTAATTGGAATAATAGTTTTTGTTATAAAAAAACTTGCTAAAGCTCAATTATTTCTTTATTTTGGCCAATTATTTCTTTATTTTGGCCATGCCATCAGTCTGGCATTTGTAGAAAGACTTTGTTCTATTCTGTTTAAAGTTCCTGCTAACAGAGTCCATAAAACTATTTTCATTTCACAAAGCATTTCAGAGTTTCTTATTCCTGTAAATTAAAACAATGAGCTATTTTGGGAAGGGCAAAACAGGGTGGATTCCATGTAAAATTATTCTGCTGCCACGCACTTGCAGCTAAACAAAACTCTAAATTATGTCATACAAAAGCAATAAATATTAAAACCTCTGCCAAAAACCAGGCTGTATTTCTTGAGGGGATAGAAAAATAGTGCCATAACAGAGGGAAAAATTCTCACCTCAGTCTGTGGGACAAATGCCTGCAGGTAAGAACACATCAACAATATAGTCAAATAAGAAAATTAAATAAGGAGATAGGATTTATTTTTATTACTTATTTTGCAATCTCAGTTTCAAAATTCACATCCTTTGGTAAGAACAAGTCAGGAATAAGATGCTCAACAGAGGTGAATTCAAGATTTACTGTATACTTACAGAAATTCACTTTTCCAATTAATCAGAAAAAATAACATACAACAATTAACCATGACCTAATAGGCAGGTAAATATATATCATTATAAGAAGGAGTTGATACATGGGCACAGTATTTTGTCTAGTGATTTTCCATAAATTGTTTTTGTTCTAGGGATCTAATGGAACGACTGAAGTTCCTTGCAAAGCAGACCGGCCCCCTCTTGCAGGGAGGTTATTTACTACTGTTGGTTCACACAGCTGCAGGGAGGTTATTTTCTACTGTTGGTTTGCACAGCTGCATTTGAGATTTGCAATCCTGCACTGAAGCCAGAGCTGGTCCCACTGGGCAGCTGGAATTATGTCCAGGTGACAAATACACTTACTGCACACCCTGCTCTTGAGCATGCAGCGATAGTGATTTTCATGCTGTGTGCAAGACATGACTTTTTTTTACTTCTAGTGAGCTATTATGAAGTCAGAAGTGGATTTTTGTTCAGAGAGCAATATATGAACCCTAACTGGACTATATAAACATCTCCTGAATATCATGAACTGTTCTTTTGCATATAAAAGCTTTTCTATTAAAAGCAACCGTCACAACGTTACTCTTTCCCCAATGAAGAAGGCAGCTCACAGGGTTCATCCAAGCAAAGAGGGAGCAAGTTCTCATCCAAGCAAACTCCTGCGCTAAGCCCCCGCCCTGAACGCCGCTCTGCCGCGCTCCCAGCCCGGTACTGACACCAGCGCGGACCGGCAGGACAACGGGAGAGCCACGGACCCTGGGGAACGCCGGTTTTACTAGAAAGGCACTGCTACACAACAGCAGCTGCTATCAGGACAAGGCTCTAACCCAGCAGATCACCTGAAAAAGAAAGCCCGCCCTTCTCCCGGCCATCACCTGTACCAGCCATTACCCGCGCACAGCCGCCTCTGCCATCGGGCCCGGCTGCGCACACGAGGCTGCGCCGCTCTCCGCTGGCCAGAGAGGGCAGGAACGTGGTGAGCCGTGTCCTGCCCGCCCACGCCATGAGCACTAAACACGAACAGCAGCAGATTGTGTCGCACAGAGACAATCCCCGGCCACAGGGACACCGCCGCCTGCACCGTCCACGCCGGCACCTGCCCCAGGGACGCCTCGCACGGCATGTAAGGGCCTTCCCCATTGGCCGGCCCGCCCCGAGGGGGCCGGGATAGCCAATCACAGCTCTCGTCTCTCCCGAGGGGCTCTCCCCTCACGGCGGGCAGGCGGTGTGGGCCGCGCTGAGCTCGGGAATTGCCGAGGTGTGGCAGCTCCCTGTCGGCTGTGGCGGCACCTCTGCCCCGGCCGGGGACTGGCCACACCGGCCCCTCTGACCCCGGAGAAGCCACTGCTACACAGCGGGAAAGAGCTCGACCAGAACAGCACGAGGCGGGGTGAGAGAGCTTCGAGCAGAGGCGGTAGGAGAGGGGCCCAGCGGCGCTGAGGAGGTTGCGCGGGCTGAGGGCACAGAGAATAGCAGAGAGCCTCTAGAACCCCCCATCACAGCCTGCTGGTGGTTGGCAACCAGAATAGTCCAGATCTCCCTTTTACTGTACATTTTCTGGTCATTATCCTTCATCCCAGAGTTAAGACTGAGCACTTGTGCCTAAGTATTGCCCTTTCCTCATTTTCCTGAGAATGGCCCGTTTCTTCTCCAGCTGAAAGAGCTGCAGGGTTTCTTCTCTGAATCTACCACTAAAGAACCGCCAGGTAGGTCTGCTTAAGCAATTCTTCTCTCTCAAGAAGGAGGTTGAGCTTGAGCACAACTGATATTTATTTTAAAGATGTTTTCCACAGAATTCCTCTTTCATCTAAGAGGTTAAGTCCCAAACTCAGCCTTTTTATTTGGAAATGTGTTAACATTTCCTGTAGATCTGCTCAGAACAAATGGTATGTCTGCATCAAAATGTTCTGTCTCAGATTCAGCATTAAACCACATCCTCCTGCACGGAGACTGCACCACAGGCTGCCCTGTTCTGAGCAGACATGGGGGCACTGTGGCCCACACCAGTTACCCCAGGAACCTGGCCCTGAGGGGCAGTCCTGCAGGGGAACATAAATTCCATTTTTTTCACAAAGCACAGTGGTAGCATAAGCAGACTTTACTCCTGTATGTGGTATTTTCACATGTACAAAACCAACTTTTTGCTCAACCTAACACCAAAACTATTTGGGTTTCTGGAACAGATGTTCACTTCCACTCACTCTGCTTCAAACTCCATGAAACTTTTCCTCCAGAAAGAAGGGCTTCCAAAGCAGCCCTCTGATCATCTCTGTCTCAGAGATAAAAAGTCTTTGCTAAAGACATGAATTCCATAGGAATTACTCTGGAGAAACATGTTCCAGCTAAAGGTAATAGGTGTCACAAGTGCTTTCAGATCTCCATTCAGAAGCATTTCTTTACTTCTGTTCGGTAAGTTACACATACAACTCCTTGATTCAGGCATTAATCTCTATAAAACGGGCCGAGCTCTGTCTTTTACAAGCAGAGAATAATACTGAAGCCCAAGTTATTTGCATTTGTACTTTTAAATAATTCCGAGGCTGTGGGGTGCTAGAGTTTTGACAGGAGGGTGATTTCGACTGTGTTCCCTGGCAGTTAGTTAAACCTGTCACAACCCACTGAAATCCACACGCGGGTTCCATCTGTGGAGCTGCGGACCCAGCCGTGCAGCCTCGCTCCTTCCCGTCACTTGCACCAGTTCCAACTTCACGGCGTTTTCATCTTGTGAAGTTCAGCGCCCGTTCAGCTGTCCCTCGCAGTGCAGCTCTGGCACGGCTGTTACCGAACCGCTCGCGTCCGTCAGAGCGCGCAGGGGCGGCAGCGAAAGGCCCGGGGGCTCCCCGGCCGCGCCCGGGCCCGGCGG
>VYZP01049926.1:0-24597 GCA_013400635.1 Hypocryptadius cinnamomeus
AAGTAAATAAAAGCTCAGCAATGTTTTAAAAAATTAAGCATAATAAAAAGGGAAAAATACTGCAAAGCAAAAGAAAAAAATGTACCTTTGGAGTGCTAATATGGTTTGCATTCAAAGAGGAAGTAATTTTTGATTAACAAGGAGGTAATGTTTCCCCACAAGGGTGGGTCGTAGATGATGAATATATAATGTAATCAAATATTAAATTAACTTTATTTTAAAAACTGATTTGCATGTTAAAAGCTTATTGATGTAGTATTTTGTTTACTGTTATTGTTCTGAGACAATTTTGTAACAAATAGAGACAGGGAGAGGTAATGGTATTCAGTCTTTCAACACAAATGCATTTATATAGATTACTTCTTTTTCTAACAAATTTGTGAGCTTTTCCGTCTTTCCACATCAGAATTTCTTTGGGAATATTTTTTTTCTTATCATAATTGAATCTTTTTGAGCAGATGGTGTAAAAGAAATTTTTGTTCTCTGTTTCTCTTTATTGCTTTGTATCACACCAAAGAGAAGTAATAACATCCAGTTTTCTGTCACATTTAGGTCAAGAAGGAAGGGTCATGCCATGCCAAAGGGGAAGAGTGGCCAAAGGACACGGGCTGCACTTGCCTTGTCCAGTACAGAGCTCCCTTGGGATCTGGATTAATTACAGAAGCCCATCGATGGGGCCAAGGCTGGGGCAAAGGATCAGTGAGATATAAATGGCCCTGCTCTCTGTTGTAGACGGTATTTAGCCTTGGGGCTTTCCACGGAGAGAATGGGAATTCAGTGTATTTTGGTAATACAGTTAGCCTTGGTTTTCCCTAATCTCCTGTGAAACTGGTTCTGTAACAGGTCTCTAGCAGAAAAGGGAAGAGGGTTATTGTATTTCTATTTTGCTTTTGATAGTGCAGCATGATAGTGTTGCAAGATTCTTCTGTGATTTAACTCTAACACGTTCACTATATTTTAGAATTGCATAAGTTCATGTAGTATGTCTCCGGAGGACTATATTTCATGATCCTATGTGACACCAGGAAGGTTTTATTAATAAAATTTTGAGAAGATTTAAAATTATTCTTCTACGAAGGAGGTCGTTGCTTCTGATTAACATTGAATATATTTTATGGAAGTGTTTCTCTAGCTGCTTGTGTAGTAAATTAAAGGCTGAGGTTGCAGGCCCAACAATAATTGAATTTATTTACTAGCTTGTGTTTCTGTTTATGAAGGTGAGTTGATGGGTTTCCATTACAACCTGTTTGTGTAGCAATATAGCACACCTGCTTTGCAGAAGACAGTATCATAAAGCATCCACTTGAATGGTCTTGCCATTCATTGCAGAGGTCATTGTATCCTGTGCTATATAAATATAAGAGCCAGAGTGTAGAATAAATCTGTTTTAAATATAACAATTAACTCTGGTTGTCATGGTAGATATGTTGCAGATCAGGATATAACCCAAATTTTTGTGGGAAAGTTAAAAAAAATTAAATTATTGATAAATTGATAAATCTGAAACTGGCAGATGTAATAAACATATCTCACTACTTTGAGATATTTAATGTCCTTTATGCTCACAGAAAGTCAGACATACACTTCAGGAATCAGTGACATCTTTGATATTATGCTGTGCAGTGGGAAACAAAGAGATTATATGAACATTTTAAAATGGGAGGCTTTGTAACTGTAAGGTAACTCCTACAAGGAATAAAATGCTAAGCAGTAGAAGAAATTTGTGGAATGGTATTTTTAAAATGGAAATATTTGGTGTGATTTCCTTGGAATTGTTGCCAAAGCAATAGTGATTTGCAACAGCTAAAAATATTGGGACTGACAAGGTTCTGAAGGTACTGGTGAAAATACTCAGTCCCATTAGGTGAATCTGAATAGACAAGGAAAACATGTTTGATTTTCTTTTAAGTGATATTTGTGATGCCTTTATTTCAAGCATGAGAATTTCCACCTTGCAAATAAGATATCAACGCTGCCTGATTTTTCATGGCCAAATTCATTGCCAATGACGTGGATGTACATTTTCTTGGTTTTGCATATTCTTCGAGCTAACTCTGAGGAATCCATGCTTAACTCTGGCTTGGCACTAAAATGTAGGCTCCAGGAATAGAACAGCTACAGTGCAGTGATGCCCTTTCAGGCTGCTGAAAAAAGGATAGAAAAGGCATACCACTGAGGGTAAAAGTCCCATGCATGGGACTGAGAGCCAACAGATTGCTCCATTTGTGGCTGAAACACTGCTAAAGACTATTTTTCTCCTGCAAAAATCAAGTGTTGGTGGGTGACAGAATCTGCAAACTGACTTACCAGGGCACAGGGAAGGAAAAACACTGTGAAAACTCAACCAGAGCAAAGAGGACCTGAGAAGCACAAGCTGGGAATGCTACTGGGACTTTGGTATTTTATAGTATGGGAAAATTTCCATTAATAGCTTTGGGATCTAATTTGGATTATACTTTACAGCAGGTATTTTGCAACGTGAGGTTGGTGTACCTGCAGTGATACAAGCTGCAGCTAATGAAGGTCCCTATGACAGGCCTATTGCCATGGAAACAAGAAGGGTTGCAGACTACTTGATTTATAGAAATTACAGATTCAATAAAGCATTTCTTGCTCTTTTGAGTTCTGATTTAATTAGAAAGCAGAGTGATCTGTACAGTGTAGATGCTATCTACAGCAGTTATTGGAGCTGTATATTAACATAGCTGTTGGCTTGAGCCATCTTAAATTCTATGTGTTTTGACTGCTAAGCAGATCCAAATCTACCTGTCTAATCTGCTGGAATTGTTACTTTAAGGGTAACCCAAACTTCATAGTATAGTCTGTGATTGGTCTGGAAGCATGGCCATGATTGTGTTAGAAGGAATCTAGCAAAGAAATTACTTCAAACTGTGGCTGACCCTAATTTGCTCTTGGCCATTAAAATGGTTGTGTCTACAATGTGTTTTTTTTCAAACTAACTTACTTTCACAAATTTTGGTTAATTTTTTTATATATTTAAAGCTATACTGGAAATAGGGTGTTGGATCTTCTGTGCCTCTGAAGGAATTTCTCAACCCTAACAAATATATTCGATGAGTACGACCCAAGTGTTGTTGTACCTTGATCCTCTTTCTAGAGATAGGAAAGCTGACGAGGTCAGAAATTCTGGCTGAGATAGTATCCAAAAATAAGTAAAAACCCCTTGTAGCACAAGTTCTGTCTGATAGCATTAACATGTGTTGCACTAATTCATAAGCCAAAGTTACACAGTTTACTGCAGAAGTCAAGAGGGGGAGTGCAAAATAAGAAATGTTTATACACATAGAGAGGAATGATATATACATACATATGGAAATAAAACAGAGCTGTAAATGGTGATATATAATTTGAAAAAAATTGTTTACCTCAATGCAAGATGCATAGCTCAATTTTAGAAGTAATTTTAATAGAAAAATGAAATAAACGAGACCCCAGATTCTATCTGACTTCTCTCTGTACAAGTTCCTGCTTAGAAGAATAAACATTTTAGAAGTCCCAAATATGCAAGCTGCAATGTTTTAAGATTTAGCAAATACTGCCATTCCCTTCTTTCTCCCTCACTCAATATGTTGTGGATGTTTTAATCCAGAAATAACCATCAAAGTGACCCTACATAATACACGCTACTGCTAACACATCTGAAAAAACCAAATCTTTCAAATGCTGTAAACAAAGAAGTTTAGAATAGATCTAAGAATCAACTGTTGCAAGTTTTGAAAGGAACAATTACTGCCACAGGCTGATGTGTGAGACCATTACAAATAATAATTGAGAAAACCACATTCTTATTAAGTGTTTACACCTTCTTTGTTTGAAATAACTGTTGACTTGTACAATTAATCACGTATACTGTGAAGTCCTAACCAATCATTTTCATGTCATATATACACAGTATACCAATATTTCTACAAGGCTTAGGATTTTGCCTAATGTACAGCAGGTATATAAATATGTGCCAGGAGTTATTAGTCTCAAGATTATGGTAAATATCTATTCCATTTTTTTAGTGAAAACTGAGAAAGTGAAAATTAGTACTGATGATAAGTCAAGGGATAAAATTGCATTTTTTTAATTTCTCGGCTGCGAGTGAACTCTTACTACTTGGTCTGATGATTTTGTAATGTGCACAGCAAACTGAGGACATCTATGCTGCTTAAGTGGCCTTTATAGCCCAATTAGAAAGACCTATCATGTTTAGTCACTTCACTTTAGTCACTTCCAGTTATACTAGTGGAGAGAGTGATGGTGACTGTGTCAAGAACAGATGAGCAGAAATGCTCAGGTGTGTCTTCTACCTTGGAACAGTTCTGTTGACATTCCTGGCGTTCAGATTAAATGGCAGAGGGAGAACTCATCTGAAAGGCTTTGCATATGGAAGTGTAGCTGCCATGACATCAGGATCCCAGCTGTCCTGAGTGAAGTTTTGATCAGGTGGCCAACTGCATGGCTGAAGGAATGCAATTCCAGCATTCTGTAGGTAGTGGAACATCCAGATGAATAGGCTGATGGTACCTTGCTTCCGAAGAGCCATTGATCTGCTAAACAGTTATTTTCCAAAGCAGATTTCAAAGTTTCTCTTCTCCTGGTTTGGAGTAAATTTAGGGTTTAGCTTATTTTTTCTAGCATTCTAACCACAGAAATACATGCTTTTTCTTTCCTTCCTTCTGGCTGGAATTCTTTAAGTTTTCATCTTCATTCTGGATTCATGGGTAAAGTGTACTTGAGTTTGGAATATTAATTAAATATATTACTAACAAAATCAGAGCAGGATAATGAAAAGAAAAATAAGACCTTAAAAACACCTTCCCCCACCCTCCCTACTTCCCAGCTCCTCCCACAGTGGCACAAAGAGATAGGGAATGGGGGCTATGGCCAATTCATCACAGGTTCTTCCTGCTGCTGCTCAGTGAGAGGAATCTCTCCCCTGCTCTGCCTTGGGGATCTTCCCACAGGAAACAGTTCCCCATGAACTTCTCCAATGTGAATCCATCTCACGAGCACCAGTTGTCCACAAATTGCTGCAATGTGGGTTACTCTTCCATGTGGTGCAGTCCTTCAAGAGTAGCCTGTTCCAGCATGGGACCCCTGATGGGGTCATGACCCCTATGGTCCTACCAGGAAACCTGCTGCAGTGTGGGTTACTCCCTCCATGGGTCTTCAGGTCCCCTGTCAGGACAGATCTCCCATGGGTTCACAGCCTCCTACAGGCATCCACTTGCCCCTCCTTGGACTGCAGGTGGATCTCTGCATCCCCGTGGACCCATGGGCTGCAGAGGCACCATGGTCTGCACCATGGGCTGCAGGGGAATCCCAGCTCTGGTGCCTGCAGCACCTCCTGCACCTTCTTCACTGTACGCGGTGTCTGCAGAGTTGTTCCTCTCGCATCTTCTCACCCCGCTCCTCTGGCCTCAATTCCAGCAGCTTAATAACTTTTTTTCTTCTTCTTTCTAAATCTGTTGTCACAGATGTATTACCATAATTTCCAACTGGCCCAGCCTTGGCCAGCAGCGGGTCTGTCTTGCAGCCAGCTAGCATTGGCTCTGCCGGACACAGAGGAAGCTTCCAGCAGCTTCTCACAGAAGCCACCCCTGTAGCCAGCCCGCTATCAGAGGCTGGCCATGCAAACGCAGTAAGGAGGTTCTGTCATGACTTAGCATATCCTTCCACTTCAGCTGACTTACAAGAACTCCTGCAAGAAACAGCACAGGTGTATAAAAATGAAAGAAGTGGGAATCTCAGATATTACACTTGATGATAGTGTGCTTTAGTGGAAGGAATCAGGTCTCAGGACCAAACTTACTGTTGATTTGTTCCTCAAACTGTAATGTATGTTTGAGATATGGCTGATGGTCACTCTTTAGAGTATGATAAGGTTGTTAAGAAAGAAGTACTTTTAGTACTAAGTAGTTATGATGCTTCTGTGCTCACTTGGACTGGCTGTCTGTTTGCTATCCACTCTTATTTCTGTGAACAATGCTGTGTAAGTTCAATACTCTCTGACCAGGATTTTGTACATATCCCACTGTGGTGGGTTCAGTGGCAGCCAAATGCCAGTGGACCCACTACAATATAATTACTCATTTCTTGCTTTGAGATAGGATTAGGAGGAAGGCAAAGCAGGCTCAAGACTTTAAAAGGGTATAAAGATAACTTTATTAACAGTAACAAAAAGAAAGAATAATAAAAATCAGAGTAAAACCTTTAGAACACTTCTACCCCCTACAACCTTTTCTTTCCCATTAACAATGTACAGAAACAATTCTGTCAGCTCATCACCTCTAGAATATTCTTCCTTCAGCTTCAGCTCACTTAGGGAGAGGAGTCACTCATGTCAATTTATGGAGACTCCTCCACAAGAAAACATTTGTCTCATGGCTTTTAATCTCCACGAACTGCAGCTGCCCAGGAATCTGCAATCATGAAGTCTCTCCCATCTTTCACAGTTTTCCCACAGCTGCATTTATGGGCCATGTCAGCTTATGGGGTATTATTTTAAGGATGAGCTGTTCAAGAGCAAAGGTTCTCTTTATCTATCTCTGAGATCATCTTTATCTCTGGNAGATCATCTTTCTCTGGGAACAGAGGGGTCTTCTTCTTTCCCTGGGGGCAAAGGGTCTTCATCACTCTTCTCTTTCTGTTCAAACTTCTCATGGGATCACAGCTACTTCAACATCTGCTTTCTTTAACATAAATGCCTTTGCTCAAACCTACAATTTGAATGCTTCATCTCTCCATACTTTTCAATGAGTTACAGGGAAAAAGAGTCTGATGTTATCAACTGCATTCTTCTCCATAGCCTTACAAGAGGATTTCAGCCCCAGATTAAGGCATCTCCTCGTTCTCCTTCCATCTGGATCTTGACTCTTTCTTTACTGACCTTTGTGTCTTCATGTTGTTCCTCTGTGTGCCTTCACTCTGCCCTTTTCTTTCACCAGAGGGAGAAGTCTTATCTGCACTAAGAGTTACTATCTTGCCCAGGGCCTGCAGATGGTCACATAATCCCCACCGGGCGGCAGTCGGAACAGTCACGGTGATGGATTTTCAGGCTGCACTGGGTGGGAGCTGTGTCAGGGATCTCAGGGAGTGATACAGCAGTGGCCACTCTGGCTGCATGGCTGGTCTCTCACCCTGCTTTGTTAAATTTCAGCTGTGGGCTGATGGCTTGTCCTCCCCTTGCCCAGCAGCCATGGGGGCCAGGGCCAGGTCCTGCCGGGCCATGTGGGCTGTGGCAGGAGGGGCCTGGCCTAGCCTGTAGCCACTCCCGGCAGGCCCTGGCTTGGCCTGGGCCAGTGTGACAGTCATATTTTTTGGAAAAAATCCCTTTGCCAGTATTCTTCTCCTGGGAAGCTGAGAAGCCTCAGAGAAAAAGGAAAACAATATTATCTCATTTGCTTCTCCTGCGTTTTGCTGCTTTGGAATGTGGTTGGAGATTGTTTATCCAACAGTTGATTGCTTCATTGGTTTCATGTGAATTGTTTTGACTTATTGCCCATTTGGGGCCAAGCTGTGTCAGACTCTGGAGAGAGAGTCACGAGATCCATTAGTATCTTTCTAGCCTCCTTTCTGTATTCTTTAGTATAGTTTAGTATAGTTTAGTATCGTATTCTTTAATATAATATAATACCATAAAATAATAAATTAGCCTTCTAAGAACATGGAGTCAGATGCATCATTTCTTCCTTTGTCTGGGAACCCCACAAATACAATAGGCCAGCAGTGGGGCAGGGCTTAATGTCAGCAAGATGTTAGCAGCCACGGCCTGGCCCTACCTCGGCTGAGGGCCCCAGGGCTTCTCCTCTCCTGCCCAGCAAGTACCTCTTCAGACACCAGAAATAAGAGAGCTTTTCCTGGTGTTTGTTTTCAACATGTGTGTTCACAGAGGCATTTGCAGCTTTCTAGTGGTTGAACAAAGTGTCAATATTCAAAACTAGTCACTTATTGGTTTTGTCAGGCATGGAGGAAATTGCAAGCATCTTCTCTTAAAAATCACTTCCATGATTGGCTTCTTCCCTCCTCACCAAATATAAATTAATGTAAAACTAGCACACCCACACTTGGAGGCTGAAATGTTAGATATCATGTTTACTTATCTGAAAAATTTTGATTTAGCAGAGGAATGCCAAATATTCTGGAAAGCCATACAGTTGTAACGTAGACTTAGTGCCACCTTTTAGATCCCTTTTTTGTTGTGATCCAGCCGGCTTCCTTTAAAAGAGGGTGGTCAGTCACATGCTGTATATTCCCTGGTCACTCAGAAACACCACAGGCTGCTTTGTGTAGCACTGGCTACTTCTTAGGCTGCTTTTAAAGAAAAAATGAAGACATAACCCCAGTGCACAAATAAAAATACTCTCCTCTTAATTTATGAGAATATAATATTTAATAAATTCTTATTATTGGTATTTTCATTTTTTCCAGGAGATTTATCACTTGTTGGTCTTCTGGACAGCATAGATACATACAGAGGTAATGTATATTAAACCATTGCTTTAGATTAATGTCCTAATTTTTTTAAAAAATAAGCATGAGAAGCATCCAGGTTAAAAAAATCCAACTTAAATCAGTTATATTGTGCTTACTTGTGTTTGTCAAAACAAACTACTAATATTTTTTTTGTCAAGTGTCCATACCATATTTATTTCAGGATAAAATTTGTGCCTGCAGTTCCTAATATGCTGTATTTCAGTCACCACAGGACTGAATTTGCCAAAGGAAGTGTTAGAGAACAAAGCAGTGGTTAAACAGTTGTCTTTATTACCTGGGACACATGACCTTGAATCTCCTGCAAAGACTTGTTATAGAAAAGGAAATCTGCCTTCAGGAGTCTTGAAGCAGTCACATCCCATTCCTTTGTTCTTGGGGGTGTGTATGGATGCTCCATCTCTCTGTCTCTTTCTCTCAGGCAAAATGAAGGGCACCCTTAAAATTTCAGTATGTTTCTTTCATACTGGAAATTTACTCAATGCTAGAAGCATGAAAATGTGTTGTTGTTACCCTGTATTTTTTGAAATACATATTAAACTTCTGGGCTAACATAAATATACTTCTAGGAAATCTTTCCCTCACACAATGCCTTGTACAGGGGTTTGTTCATGACAGGATGAAAGATCATCAACCCACCTAAAAACGATATTAGCAGTTATTTTCCATGTGTTTGGAATGATCTCATGAAGCCTATAAGAAGGAATGGTTGGTGAAGCTCCCTAGCAAATACAGGTACGGGTATCCCTATCTGAACATAGGAATATGTTCAAGCATGTACATTTGTTCTATCCTGGTCTGGAACAAAAGATTCCTATTTGAAGAAAGAGAACCAATTTAACAATGTAAAATTTTAATCAAAGCAAAACCCGACCAGTTAAATTAAACAGACAGGAAAACCAAAAAGCTTTGGTTTAGTTTTAGAAGTTTTTTTTGTAACATTTTATTCCTTGAAACTGGAAACAATCTATTCTCATGGAAATTTGGGGTTTCTTGAAGGAATTTTTTCTTTTCAAAGAAAGGAGCTTGTTTCTAGAATATACCTTCATTATAGTTTTTGAGTATACCTTTCAGCAGTAAACAAATTAGAAATGCACGTCCATATTTCATTTTGGGACATATAGCAGGTTGGGAGGGGTCATCTGTCACTGTTCTGACCCTTATAAGTACTGCTAGTGATAGACAGTGCATCCCAGAGTTGTAAGACTGTCATGTTTTAGCACCAGCCAGCAGCCCAGCCCCACACAGCTGCTCACTCACTCCCCCACCAGTGAGATGGGGGAGAGAATTGGAATGGTAAAAGCTAGAAAACTCATACATTGAGATAAAGATAGCTCAATAGGGAAAAGAGAAAGCCATGCAAGCAAACAAAGCAAAACAGGAAATTGTTTCATTACTTCCCATGGGCAGGCAGGTGTTCAGCCATGCCAGGAGAGCAGGGGCCCATCATGTGTACCTTGGGAAGACAAAACCATCACTCAAAATGTTCCCTCCTTTCTCCTTCTTCCACTCACTTTATACACTGAGCATGATGTCACATGGTCTGGAATATCCCTTTGGATATTCCAGACCATGTGACATCATGCTCAGTGTATAAAGTGTATTTCCAGCTGGGGTCACCTGTCTGGGCTGTGTCTCCTCCCACCCTCCCAGGCACCCCCAACTTCCTCTAATGTGGCAGCACAAAAAGCAGAAAAGGCCTTGGCTCTGTGTAAGCCCTGCCTCAGCAGTAACAGAAACATCTCTGTGTTATCAACCCTGTGTTCAGCACAAATCCAAAACACAGCCCCATAGCAGCCACTGGGAAGGAAATCAACTCTACCCCAGCCAAAACCAGCACAAAGACCCAAACAGAAAGTTCACTTTTTAATACCGTACGCATATGTATGCATATATTTAGCTGGATTAAGTTAATCAGATAAATAGCTAAAATTACTATTGGGCAAAATGTTTTAAGAAGGAAAGTTATTAAGAGAGCATGAAAAATTACTTTTGTGGTATTGACAAAAGCATCAGAAAACAGAGAACAATTTGGTAGACAAGTTGGCAAGATATGTAAACAAAACCTGCCTATTTCTATATCCAGAGTGGTGACATTTTTGAAGAATATAGAAATTATATGATTGATAATTGATCTGATAAATTTCAAAGCAACCATATGTCATTTGGACCACATAATGTTGTAATCAAGATTTTTGAGTTGAGAACTTGTATCTCAATTCCACAATACATGACTTCATTATGATCACATTTCATCACATTTTAACATAACACTTAAAAAATGATGACATGCCAGAAATTAAGTACCAAAATCATACATTTATATGAATAGATCAAATGTTTGGAAAGAACCTCATGGTCAGTGAACCTCAAATGATAGACCAGAAGAAAGATGGTAACAATAAGGCCAATGAATATTAAATGAAACAAATTATAGAAAAGAAAAAATTCAATTAGGAAATTAGTTTCAAAAGAGTATCTAATAACTTCAGCTTAATAGCCAGCTCATTTTAAGTAATATTATAGGCTTTTCAGCTTGCTCAAGTACTGATGCAGTTCAGCTTTTTCCATTTTAATCTGTGCTTTGATTCATATTCAGGTATTGTACACATCCTGATAAGATTAACATAAACATAAATAATATTTGCATTCAAGATGGCTTGGAGGACTTTTTAGTGATGAATATAATAATCTGAATGCTTATAACATAGATGGTTTAGGAAATGAATACTCTCAATTTCTCTGATAATAAAAATCTCTTCATTCTGTGTTTAGACAGAGTATGCCAAGCTTTGTATGCCAGGATACTAGAGCAGAGTTTTTCTTAAAGTTTGCATCAGGCAGGTGAGGTGTGATTCACCTTGTAAATCACAACATGATTCTATAAATAAAGAAAAATAAACTCAGTGTAGAACTGTAACCCACTCTGAAGAAGTCTCTAAATGCTGGCACATTTTCAATAAGCTGTGTCTACTAAGTCAGAGCTGTAATTGCCACTTAAGAAACATCCACAGCGTGCTATCTCCTTGTGTATTAGGAGAGACCAAAGAGATATTGGGTCATTATGTAAAAATTGGTAATTAAGAGATAGTGATTTTCCAGTTAATTTGCATGTTCATTATATATTGAATATTATTTAGTTTTTTGTGTCCTTTTTATTTCTCATAAACTTGACCCAAGGGATCCTACACGTTAAAAAGACATATAAATTATAAAATAAGACATATATTTAACTGAGTCATTGAACTTTTGTTGTGACTAATGATTCTTCCAGCAATCATTGCATTAGGGAAAACATTTCTTTTTAAGTAAATAATGTTCACTACCTTTTAAGGCTGCTGTCAGTGAAAAGAAAATAATCTACTGAAATATCTAAATCCTTTGATGATCTCTCTGAGGGCATCTTGTAGACTTAAATTAAACTGATCAAATAGAAAGTGATATACCCTTCAAAATACTTTAACTGATTTGACTACAAAGAAAAATAAAGTCATTCCATGTACTTATGAGGAATTGCTGGCAGGCTGAGTTCCAAGAAGAAAAGGATTGATTATTTTATCGAAATTGAAGTGTTTTCCTTATGCACTTTATTCATATATGGGTATATTAATGAAGAATCTAGCTCTGCAGAAAGAAAGAACTGTGCCACCTTGACTTAGACGTGGTGTGCTTACATGTTTACTCAGATGTAGCATAAATCAGGGTTGAAAACTGTGTGGAGTCCAAGATGAGGTATGTTTTTTCAGATAATCTGAGTTTCCTATGGAATTGATTGATGACATTCTGTTTGAAGCTGATGGGAGACTTGCCATTGATGTGAATGACAGATGCCAGTATATTTTGGAAATCAATTTCTATGTGGAGTTTGCTGCTGATTGAATTTTATTTTGATTTTTTGAAGGATCTTCTTTACTTTTTTTAGAAGATTCAGAGGTTCAATCTATGTGCTCTACTATGTGTGCCTGTATGAATCATTACTGCTTCTTTTAATTAATGTGGTGACAAAGTTTTAAGATTTTTCATTTACTGCTTACTTCATTCGCTAGGAAATTTTAGCCACTTCTAGACCTGACATTTTGCCCACTTGTATTTAATGCTGATGAAAGGTGTAAATAAGAAATTCTTTCATAAGCATTGCATGTGAATAAAATTTGATCTTTCCATGTCCCCTAAATTCAAACAGACATGATTTTCAAGCAGGTTTATGAAGACAGAAAAACAAAACAAAACAAAACAAAACCCACAGAAAATAGTCAGCCAAATATTTTGGCTTCCTGATTTCTTTTCCATATGCAAAAGGAAAAAGAATAAAGTTACTAATTCTCAGTCCACAGAGTACTATGAAAAAGATATCAATTTAAAAAAAAACCCATAATTTTTTATTGATATGGACTTTTCCTATTGGTTATGGATGCTATAATGCAAGACTACAAGATACAGTGGTGCGTCATATATTGAAAACCAGAGTTTGATCATTAAAACTGTGTTTACCATCCTGAATAGGATTAGGGGCACAAAATAATTTCAGTTCTCCTCTGGAAGAATGGAAACTGCTGTATTAAAAGGCAAATAAATGAAACAGTAGATGAATTTGAATGCTTACTATCTAACAGCATGAAAAACTTCCATTCCTACCTTGTATATTCAATAACTTTGAGAAATCATTGAGTAAATACCTTGAACTTTTACAGCAATCTGTATAAACATTGTCTGCTGCCAAGGGTTTGGCACAGTTAGCTGTCAATAAGGCTGATCTCCTGTTTTCTCATGTAAAACCAGAGATTTTTGTTTTACATTCTGTGAGATCCATGCGGGCAGGATCATTTGCCTCAGTCTTAGAGAGTAGAATGTTCTAATTCTTACATTTCTCTTCATATATATCTGGTTCATCTTTTCTTCTTTTGATTTGTTTGAGACCATAAAACACACAATGGGTATAAAGCACTATCAGCTTGGTAATCAAGTGGGCTTTTCATTGCTTCCTGAGTGCTGAGCACAGACTTCCTCCATCCACATTACATTTCATTTCTTAGGAGGAATTACACAGTCTCGAGTGCTTTCATAGCCAACTAATCTAGGCTGAGCAAAATTAGGAAAAAGGTGTGGTTTAGATTATAAATGTGAAATCTGGACCTCATTTGAATTCAATGACAATATTTTGGTTAAAGACAGTATCAAAAAAAAGCCAGCCTTTTGAAAAAAAAAAATATTCTGCTAATACTTCTCTCTCATGTAAAAAAGCAGAGTTTCAGCTCTTAGATCTCTCCTGAGTTCTGTGCATGGAAATATGAGGTTTGTCGGGCAAACAGAGATCCAAATGTGTAGGGTACTTTAAAAATTAAAACCAGTGCCCCAAATTCCACTTCAACACTTACAATATTTACAGAGCACCCAGAGTTCAGTTTAAAATTTTTAATGGTGTGAACACAGATTTGGTAAGCAGGGAGTTGCTGCCTGGCTTAGGTTCCAGTGTTCTCAGGAATGAGCCATTCACCCAATATGTTGCATATAGAGAAAAGAAGTATAGTGCCTGAATCAGAAATAATTCATTTTTTCTCATATTCTTAAATGTAGATGGAAATTCAAGCCACTTTGGACTTGTTTTAATAGTGCTGGCTCAGAATAGATATTAAGAAAAACCCTTAAACTCCTCATATGACATTATTGCAGTAACATACAAAAATCAAACCATTTTAATTTCTTGTATTCAGCTTGTATTTAGCATTCAGTGTATGGATAATGAATGTATTAGGCAAAACTCACTCAAAACAATAGTAGCACAGGACAAGCATAACTCCTAGCAGCCTGAAGATCCAACAGGCTTAAAACAACCCTACCAATTGAAAAGTTAAAATGGCCTACAGATGTTTGAAAGCTTTGGAAATGTAGAGATTTGAGGTAAGGTGTTCAGAGATGTGTTTGTAAATATTTAAATCACAAGGTATTTGTCACTGAAGTGCAAGTAGGTGATTTCTGAAGAAATTAAAATATACCAATGCAAAAGCTGCAGCTGCACTGTCTTTGGCTGATGTATTTGAGCCTCCTTCGCATGAGTGTATTGCTTTAATCAGAAAAGTTTTCTTTGTTTGTTTGTTTATTCGTTTCATAGTTTTCCAATAGTTTTTGTTATAGAGTTTCTGCTTCTTTAAGGAGCAAGTACTGGCAGTATGTCAGAATCTCAGTATATTGTTATGCAGCTGGAATATGTACCAGGAAAAAAATTATAAATCAATTCTGTGATGCACTACTGAATGTCATAAATGCTTTTCAGAGATAAGAGAATCCCATTACAAATGCTGATTTTTCAAAATTATTGTAAATCATGACCAATATTCACTGAATACTAAAAATTCAATAATATTGTATGCCATTTCATGATGCTGCCTCCAGAATATATGTCATGCTGAGTTACTGCCTGGCAGCCCTTCAAAATAAGGATATTTTTAATATCTCAGGTCATGTAAAACTAAACAGGTTAACCTAAACCCCTGTGCACTATCATTTGTACAAACTGCCAATAACCATCACAAGGTAAGCACTTCTCTCCTGTGCTAAGGAACGCCACTAAGAGGATCATTTTTCTTCTCTTCTTGGTTGAATCCGATTGTTTCACTCAATGGAGCTTCAATTCAGCCAACAGCATTCTGTGCACTCTAAGATAAGGAACAATCATCAGCAAAAGGAAATACAGGTCTCAAAAGAAATTCTTTAAATTCATGGTTCTTACTATATACCACACTTACTAAAAAATGAAAATACACACACACTCACATACATACACACACACACACACACACACACACATATAAATGCATATATACCCCCGTGTACACATGAATCTACAAAAACCACTGCCATCAAGAAATAAAAATGCTTTTAAAAACTTGCATATTCTTGTACTCTGAGATTGCTTAAGTAATCTGAGGATCTTTTGGTCAGATCTGTGAGTGTGAGAGGCTAGAATTTGCTAGAAAATTGATGTTGCAATATCCTCACATGCGGAATGTAAAGCTTTGTGTCTTTTGCAGTCTCTGCACAACATCTTGTAGTGACAGAGAGAGAAAGAGCTCTGAACAAATCTGAGGCATGTCTCTGTGTTTCATATATTCCTCCTCATATTATTTGTTTTAATGATGCAGATGTTTCCTAAGATATGCATTCAAATAATATAAGGACCTTTGTGTGTATATATATATATATATATATATATATATATATTAGAGAATAAAGTGATTGAATTAAGCTTCCTATGATTTTTAAAAACTTGTAGAAATATCAATTTTTTAAGTTGTTGTCATATTAACTATCCATCATTTATTAGCAGTGTGTGCATAACTGTTCACATGACTTTGGAGGAGGAAACTGTTCAGGCATTTTCTTAGTGCTAGGGGGGCTTAATTTTCTTAGTTTTCTTCTTAGTTTTAATTATCTTCACAAATTTTATATATAATTTTTTGGAGAGTAGAGAATTTGAGTGTGCTGCATTGTGTGTGGCAACTGGATAAAAACCTGTGCATCATGGCCAAGATGATTGCTCACAACCACCTGTCTCCATTCCCTAGCCACAGAGATGTGATGCCATAAGAAATACAAAGGCTTTTGGGAAATCAGAGAAAGACATACTAAACTGCCAGTCATCCAAACCTTGACTTAATCAAGCCAGTGTCCTGTTCTGGCCAGGACAGGGTTAAATTTTTGCAGTAGGCAGGAGAAACATGGCCAGGACATGGATATTGTTCTGTACAACCTCATGTCATTGCTGGGGGTGGGGAGAAGGGGTTCCTTCTGGTTGAAAAAGCACATGGAGTGATGGGGTAACACTGACACCAAGCCAGTCCAGAGGTAGCAGCCAAGGTGACATTTCTGGAAGGTAGGAGGGCTCTGCAAGAAGGACCTAGGCAGGCTGGATAGATAATCCCAATTAAACAACATGAGGTTCAAGAAGACCAAGTCTTCTTAGAATACCAAGATCCTGCACTTGGCCACAACAACCCCCTGCAGGCTGGGGACCAAGTGGCTGGACAGTGCCCAGGCAGAAAGGGCCATGGGGGTACTGGATGGCTGCTGACTGCACAGGAGCCAACAGTGTGCCCTGGTGGCCAAAAAGGCCAACAGCATCCTGGCCTGTATCAGGAACAGTGTGGCCAGCAGGACCAGGGAGGTCATCCTTCCCCTCTACTTGGCACTGGTGAGGCCACACCTTGAGTTCTGTGTCCAGTTCTGGGCCCGACAGTTTAGGAAGGACGTTGGGATGCTGGAATGTGTCCAGAGAAGGACAAAAAGGCTGGTGAGGAGTCTGGAACACAAGTCTGGTGATGAGTTTAGGTTGGACATAAGGAAGAAGCTCTTCACAGAAAGGGTTATTGGGCGCTAGAATGGGCTGCCCAAGGACGCGGTGAAGTCACCACTCCCTGGGAGTGTTTAAGAAAAGATTGGATGTGGCACTTAATGCTATGGACTAGTTGACAAAGTCTTGTTAGGCTACAGGATGGACTTGATCTAAAAGGTTTTTTCCAACCTAGTTGATTCTATGATTCTGTGATTCTGTGGCTATGTTTGGGTTGAGCTCTGAGGTGGGCATTTTTGCATGTGAATCAGTCTCTCCTTTGTACACTAATTTTTATAAATATTTTTGCAGTTACTGTTTGTTTCCTTATCTCATTGCTGTTTCCAGTGTATTGTTCTTATCTCAACCTGTGATCTTCACCTTTTGTGTTTCCAGTTCTTCTGTGCTACCTGCCACAAGAGGGAAGGGAGGGGGAGGTGAAGCAGGAAGGAGCGGTGTGGTTTGGAGAGTCTTGGTGGAAGCACTAAACTGGAGAGTACCATTCCTAAACCATGATAGCCTTAATTGGCCCCTAATGTGGGGCTCAAACAGATAATAATAGATTTGACCAGACTGGGTTGGAAACAAATTCTGTCTAAGCATTTTTTGTATTATGTCCAGAGCCCCTGGTCACAAAGTTACTTGGTCTGCTCAGTTGCTCATGGTACCTAACCCTGAATCTGTTTCCATATATGCACTGTGTGCCCATCATAGTGCTCTTTTTCAGAGCAGCAAGAGGGATCAGGATTGCTTTGTTGATGTACTGTGAAATATCAGCTCATGACATGATAACATCCAGGGCAATGAGGGCCATTTGGGATGTGTATTCAGTGTCGCTTTCCTGCCTTTACCTTGGGTACTGCTTGTGGAAGTCCATTAATAATAGTACCCAGTCTGTGGGGGAAACAGGGTAGCATATTTTTCCCCAGCTTTTCCACCTCTTTCTCTCCGTCAAGTTTGCTATAACAGTTTTTGAAGATTTAGAATTTCTCTTAGATGTTCAGGCAAACATGTTCTTGTTGCTTGCTCTGCCAAGCCTCCTCAGTGCTGTTCAAATGTTTAGAGTTACAAAAGAGGTTTTTAGGATTCAAAGATGTGCCTTAAGGGTGGATAGTTGTGAATGGCATGGAAGGTAGGAAAAAATGGACCAGCATTTGAAGGATTATTCTTCTCCAGCAGTTTAGAAGTTCACCCCTGATACAGGACCCTGATAAAGTGGTGGAATATTTGAAAGAAAAATGCTTTAACAGTTAAAAAGGGGCACAAAGTTATGCAGTGTGCTGGGTCCTGGCTATTTATCAGACACTACTTGATAGTAGACAGCACCCCCAGGGACAGGAGGAGAAAAGCAAGGCAAAATCCATTCACTTAGTAACGGATGAAGAGGAAGTAGGGCCATTGACCAATCCATTGACCTTTGGGTTTGGGGGCAGCAGGCCTCCTCACAACTCTTAGAGCCCATACAATGTTTATTGAAGACAATATGTATAGATCATATAAGTAAAACATATGACTTCAAATAGTGGCTGTGGGACACCTAATGAAGTCCAGTGATATGCTAGCCTAGGTATGCAACTCTAGTCCAAAATATGTCAAGTTTAGTCTTTTGTCTAAGCGTGGACAGGAGATTTCCCAGCAGCCTGGGTCTGTTGTTATGGCTGGGAATGAGTCTAATGTGCTATGTTAGAGATGAGATGATGCTTACAGAGAGCCTGCTGGAGAATTCTCCTGTGCATCCTTCAACTCATTGGGTTCTGAACAGGCTAACTATCCCAGGCCCAAAATGATTTTGTGAATTTGGCATGTTTCCCAATAGCTAATAAACCCTCATAGTTAATAAACCCTTGCAGGGCACAACTTACTGGGTCCATGGCAGTCGGATCCAACAGACTGACTGCACTCAGTCCCGTAAGCCTGGCTGAAACCAAACCCTTCTTGGAAATGCCTAACTTATTTTCCTGTGATTGCCAATACACTAGAATTTGGGGTTTTAATCTTCTACTGCCCTATTACCCTATGCAATTTTGTCCTGCCTAATGCCTGTTATTTTCTGTGTGTTGAATGGAGCAAGTTTGACTTCTCAGACTTTTCCCCAGTTAATTGCTGTTCTCATTCCTGTCTAATGCACAGGCTTAAACTTGTGGAATTCCTCAACTAACGATTGCACTTCTACTATGAAATTCGCCATGTGTGCTGTGTGGAAATGAGTCCTTAAGGCGTTAAGGATCTCCACCAAGTTTTCTGGATACGTTTGTTTTCTCTTTTTTCTTTTCTTTTGGAAATGGGAGTTGTCCGAGATCTTTGTTTTTCAAAATCAGAAATGAAAGGTAAACCTATAAACTGTCCATTTGTATAACCAGCCTGTAATTATATCAACATGCAATTTTATAGTTAAATTAGAGACTGGTTTTCCTTTATTCAGCGCTGAGCTTATACTTTTCCCAGCACTTCTTTGTCACCTCGGTTTCTGCTTTTGTGAAAATTCTCACACAAAAGCCTCCTTTCTAATTATTGTGGAAAGTTTATGAATCAGAAAGAAAATTGCCCTGAAGATTGAGCTGAGGATTCCTCTTGAATAAATGAAGCTTCTGGTGATTCAGATCCAACCCAGTCTTTTCTTCATGAGCTTCACATTGTGGAAGACAAACCTTTGTGCTAAGATTTAGAATAAACAAATATTGGGACTCTAAGTGTAAACTGTTTATCTCTTCAGATCTTGTACTGGGAACTTAGGACCTCAGCTAAATTTTCAATCAGTTGCAAAACTTTGAAACAAGTAGAAGAGGTATATCTCAAAATTTCATTTCTCTCCTGATTGTACATCCATATGCTGAGAGTAGCCTGCTCTCTGTTTTTTTCTGTCTCAGACAAAGGGACTTTGATCTTCAGATTTTAAAAATACCTGAGGAGCAGATCTCAGTCGTGCACATATATATATATATGTATGTAAGGCTGCAGTATACGGCTGCAGTGTCTATATTAATTTCTTTTTATATCTCTTTTTCCTAAAATTCCGAATCAAAAGTGTATCTAATGAGATTAATCTTTAATTACCCATTAACTTCCACCAAGACCATCAAAAGTGGCAGAGCCTGTGATACTTCACATGAGCTGAGTTTTCTGGCATGAGTGTTTTTTAGGGATTAAGTTTTCTCTCTCTCCCTGTGTAAGAGCAAACAGCAATGCAGGGGGAAGACAGAAAACTGACAAGAGCTTATTGGCTTCATGAGCATCCCCCTGATTACCTGTAAGAGATATGGTGTTTGATGAATGCTCTGAATAATAAACATTTGATTTCCTGTTTGCCTTTACATTTTGACACCGTGTAATCTTATGGAAGTGAAAACAAGTAGGACCTGGTCTGAAGTTTTAATCACGCCAGCATTTTTCCTGTTCTGAATCTCATTGCTATTTCCCTCACAACTTCCCAACATCCACCTTTGTAGCATGTGTGATTACCTCGTACAACTTCCAGCATTACCACCACGGGGGTTCAGATCTGTCTCTGAAAATTGACCCAGGCTTGCAGATCTTGCCTGTAATCAGGAAGTGACCCTGGTTTTGTGAGCCATCACTTCATCCTGGTTTTTCCTTACAGCTTTCAGTCTTTTTCATCTACTTCTCCTTGCTTTGAATCTCCCTTAAAAAGTGCTCAGACAATTTGTTTGTAAATATACCAAGTCATGATACCAATAATCTAAGTAATGTTTTCTTTAGCAGCATAAGACCCTGAACTCATTCTCACTTCATGGTGTTTGGCAACATAAAAGGAGTTGGATTTTGATCTGCTTCATTTTATGAGTCTAATATTTTATGAGTTTGAGTTGGCAAAATTCCAGTAAAAATAGACGTCCTTTATAAAATTCTACAGTAAAATTGAGCTCGTAGTTTTATGAATAACTTTGCTTTGGCTGTTACTCCAGGTTTTTCTAATAAAACTTATGACAATATTCTGAAGAATTGACTAGAAACTGGTAACTTGATGCTTTTTAATATATTCACAGAATACAGTAAACAAATAGTCACAATGATATAAAAATATTACTTTAGAGGATTTTCTAGAATCTTTATAGATGCATATGGAATTCCTGAGTTTCAATTTTATCTTGGGTTCATGTCTACTATAATTTGCGACAGAAATCTCCATTATGGGTAGTTTTCTTGCTGTTCAGGGTGTATTCTGAGTTGACTGGCATGAAGAAATAAAAGTGAGATAGCTTATTTAATTTGCTCCAGCTTATCAGAAACTTCTCACCACAGATGATTCAAGTTACTTTGGAATATCCAAACCAGCACTTTCTTCTCCTATTTAATTTCCTTCCTTTCTGTTTTTCTTTTCTAATACATCCATTTCTCACTCCATTAGTAACAACTTCTCCCATATCACTTAGATATTGAATTGAGTTCAAATGGGTACAAATGCTCTTTTGAGTCACATTGAATATTGTCTGAAAATCTCAATGAAGCAAAATTCTCATCTTTTTTATTTCTTGACAAATTGCATGAGAAAGTTCTGCAGAACTCAGTAAAAATCAATAATATTTGCAGACCTTTTTTGCTGAAAGGACTAGAAATAAAAGTTGCTATTTTAGCTTTCTCACTCAATGTCCTTCTTGGAACCTTTTTCTATCACCTTGGTATAGGTGCAATGCTAATATAATATTTGTTGTACTGAATTCCTCAGCTGAAATGACTGAAGTATAACAGCCTTCCTTTGAATAAACTGTTTTGTGGCAACACCCTTGCCACACTCTCAGTGCTGCCTGCTGCTGTGATGCCAGACTGTCTTGGTTTTACCCCATTAAGAGGGTGTTTCAGGCTGGTAAGTGTAGCCCTGGAGCTGTATTAAGCTGCATATTACATTCCCACTATTTTTAATACACTGCAAATATTGCAAGAATATTCTTCCTTCTGGAACTTCTGGTTCCTGGGGAGTAATTTGCTCAGAAAGGAAACTTAAACTATGTTGTCTTAAACAAAGACATTAAATATATATATATATATATATATATACAGACCAGTTACTAGCTTATGGTTTATTATGCTTATCATGGTAAAGCTTTTTGCAGTTTTTTCAATCCTGTGGCAGTACCTTATCTGTTTCCTTCTTGCTCAGTTTTTAAGGAATTGTGGTTACTGGATCTGTAGTTTTCATTTCTGATAAGAAATCTGATATGTAACCTTGTGTTGGATGAGGATGTTTGCCATTTGACTGCAGATATCAGTAATTGGTACATCATTAGTGAAAAAGAGATCTCAACCAAAAGTGTTCTTTGCTCCTGTTTATCTTGCTTGCAACCTGCCCTCTTCATGCCATTGAAAAATGGCAAATTAATAAAGAGGGGAAATCTCAATAATTTTGAATAGCTGTGCTTCTGCTCACCTTATTTACTGTTTAATCCTTCTTTTCCCCTTTCCTACAATGGAATTTTAAGGAAATATCCAGGCAGTTTCCAAGCATGAGTTTGATGAAGATAAGAGCCTTTATTAGCTTCAAAGCATGAGCACAGCAATTGTAAAGGGCAGTTTCAGTCTGAGCAGAGGAATTTTCAAGGTATGCCATATAACTCCAGGAATGTGTATTCATCAGCCCCCTTTTATTACCTAGATTGGTTTCTGTGGTTCATATAAATAAGGTGTTAAATTAGGCATGTTTGTGGATCATAGCTCTGAGAACTGATTTTGGAAACCAAACCTAACTCCTATATATTCATCACCAACTTTTGACCTTGCTCTGCTTTTCTGCATCCTTTCTGCATCCCTTCACCTCATTACCTTCCTTCCAGCAGTCCCAGCCCAGACATGTGGGAAGGCCGTCCCTAGATGAGATAGTGACCTAGTGCAGTGACTTCCACAGACCTGCATTTAAAAAAAAAAAAAAAAGGTGAAACTGGCTCTTAGAGAAATCAGTTCCCAAATGGGTTATGTCACCCTCTTCAACACCATCACCTGTGTTCTGAATTCCTTGCACGAATCAAGGAGGATTTTGGTATGTAGGAACTGTACCCTTATTAGAACAGTTTCATTGTTGTCACATGGAAGAATGATTTGCTATTTTAGAATAGGTTGGGGAGGAAGAGAATCAAAATGCTATGCAATTAATTCATAAGCTCTTCTGAGGTTTACCTGGCAATGGATTAGAAGAAGATTAATTTACAGTGTAGGTAACACCCTATAGCTATGATTTCTTTTATCTGATGTGGTTTTGTAGAAGAGCTCTCCTTGGTTCCTAGAGAGGTTATTTCAGAGCAACATTTACATTTATGGTATTGATTAAATAGATAGTTGCCAAATACATCTGTGCAATAGTTTCATAAATAACAACTGGCACTGCATAATTCTCATATAATGCAAAGTGTCCATTTGGTTTTTGAAAGAGAGAAAGAGAGAGAGATGGACTGCAGAACAAAGCTTCTCATAATTGCAGTGCAAGAGAACGTGGCATCACACAGACAGGTTTTCTGTCCCTCTGTTAATGCTTTGCAAAGACAAGATTTTCTGAGACTTCCGTAGCCATTATTGCTTCAATCTTAACAGTAAAAGTTCAATAAAATTTTACTGAAATCCCTCTTTTTGAATATTACACGATGATATAATAACTATGGAGGCAGATTTTAAATTTTCATGTAAATTGCCTCTGCATTAGCTTTGAAAGTTTATTATTGCTTTATAATATTCCTTTCTCTTAAGCTCCTTATTTATATGGGCAGAGTGTGTATTTAGAATAAATGCAATAAATTGAGAGATTAAGGTAATATTTCTTCTATCAGATCTCTTTATTTGGAAGCCAATACAAAGCTAGGGTTTACGATTTTGTTGTTATTTAGTTATTTATGTTCGTGTGTCTATGCATGTATTTGTGTACATATGTACTTTAATTTCAATCCATACAAGTACTTGAAAGGTGGAATTGTTAAGCTTGTCCCAGGCCATCAGAAATCCTTGGAAACTAATCCTGAAAGTACATGGAAAATACTATGAATGTTCTTGTATGTACCACAAGAAAACAGATTGCTTTTGAGAGCTTTAAATCAATATCCCCTATCTTTCCTTGCAATTTCACAACAGGATGAACACAATTTTATAAAGAAAAATATTGCACACCTTCTCAAAAATATGATATTCACCGTTTTATAGAGTACTTTTCCACAATGTTAGTGGATAATATGGCAGTTCTAGATTCAATTTGTGAGACGTATTTTAAAATTGAACATGAGATATTTGTGTAGAGTTGACTGTGCAAAATTTCTGGGTTTTCTCAGAGTTATGAGGGATTCTGATTTCATTGCATTTCATGCTTATTTATTTCTGTGATTTGCAAAGTATGTTAAATCTGTATTTTCTCCTGACTTGCATAGTCTGTGAACTCTAGGATTTGCGATAAGAGACGGTCTTCAAACTATCCATCATGTCAGAATGAGATACAACAAGGACAGACATGAAATTATTGTAATTATTTTCTCACTATATACATCTACAAATCTAAAATATTACATGAAGTTTTTTACAATTTTGAAGATATATTAAAAGCATTAAATATGACTATGTAAATTAAAGTTGCTTTTTAATGCTCACTTTTCTGTAAGTTACAGCTGGCCTATGTTCAAAGGTTTTTTTTACTTATGTAAGGAATAATAGACTTCCAGGTCATGTATTTTTTTAAAAAGCTAGTCAGTATGGTGCAGGAGAGCATGGCTTTACTGCATTCAGATAGCAAGGACAAGTATATCTACTCCCCACTTCAGTTGTATGTATACATATATATATAT